>JARJDQ010010533.1:0-28223 GCA_030264215.1 Geostiba sp. GC000077 | reverse complement strand
CGTTATTTTCGGCGCTCTGAACTTTTTTGCAACTTTTATTTTGAAACGATCTATCTTTCAATCGATAAATGCTAGAACATTGATTGGTACGTCAAATGATAGTGGTTGAATTGTACAATGTAGTAGATGGCGCTAATGTCGCGCTTGTAGTTAAGTGGCGATTATATGAAAAGCAGACGCATTTTAAGTTTTGTTAATAATTTGTCAACGTAACTTTGAAACGAAATATCTAGAAAAGTATAAATGACAAAAACAGGACAAAAGTGTTAGATGACAAAGGAAGAGTTGTACTATAAATGGGTTGAGATGGTATTTGGGTGGTTTATACAATTAGCCTGAAAATTATTAACAAAATTGTGCAATTTTTATGCTAATCTTAGCTTTTTTTTCGGCTCTCCGAACTTTTTTGCAACTTTTATTTTGAAACGACCTATCTTCCAAACGACAAATACAAGAACATTGATTGAAAGGGGAAATTATAGGGGTTGAACTGTAGAATAATGTGTAGTAGATGGCGCTGATGTCGCGCCTGTAGTAAAGTGGCAATTAAATGAAAAGCAGATGCATTTTAAAATTTGTTCATTATTTGTCACAAAATCTTTGAAACGAAATATCTTGAGAAGTATAAATGATATAAACTGGATAAAAATATTAAGTGGTAAAGGATGAGCTGTACTATAAATGGGCTGAGATGGCATTTGGGTGGTTTATATAATTTACCTGCAAATAATTAACAAAAATTTGTAACTCTTTTGACAAGTTTATCGTTTTTGTTAGCCGCTCCGAATTATTTTCGATCTTTACTTTTATTCGAATTATCTGCCAAACTACAATTGCTAGAATATTAATTAAAACGCCAAATGATCGGGGATGAACTGTAGAATAATGTGTAGTAGAGATCGCTGATGTCGCGCTTGTAGTTGTGTTGCAATTAAATGAAAAAAGCAGACGCATTTGATAATTTGTTCATTATTTGTTACAAAAATTTTGAAACGAAATATCTCGAAAAGTATTAATGATAAAAACAGGACAAAAATATTAAATGATAAAGGAAAAGTTGAACTATAAATGGGTTGAGATGGCATTTGGGTGGATTATACAATTAGCCTGCAAATAATTAACAAAAATATGCAACTTTTTTGACAACTTTTACGTTTATGATCAGCGCTCCGAACTTTTTTGCAACTTTTACTTTGAAATGACTCATCATCCAAACGCCTAATCCCAGAACATTGATTTAAACGTCAAACGACAGGGGATACACCGTAGAATAATATGCAGTAGATATTAAAGATGTTACGTTTATAGTTATGTTGCAATTAAATGAAAAATTAAATGCGTCAAATGTGTGTTCATTATTTGTCACAAGAACTTTGAAACGAATTATCCCGAAAAGTATAAATGATAAAAACTGGCCAAAAATACTAAATGATAAAGCATGAGCTATACTATACAATGGCCGAGATGACATTTGGGTGGTTTATATAATTTGCCTGCAAATAATTAACAAAAATGTTTTTCGGCAAGTTTAGCGTTTTTGTTCGCCGCTCGGAAGTTTTTGCTGTGACTTTAGTTGCAACCCGTCTGTGTGTCGGCAAAAAGTTTCGCACTGGCTTTGGTTGCGACGTGATGGATTAGGGCAAAAACTATCGCCAATGTTATCATAACGAACGCGCCGCGCACACGGTCATACGGGAGGAAAGCAAAAGACCAAACTATCATCGCCGTGCAGTGCAAAAGAAGCATCGCGCCGAATATGGCATCAAAACGGAAGCATGATACGGAACGCTGCAACCCGCGATGCACAAAATCCGCATTAAATACCAACTCATGTCTCGCGTCGTCGTCGTCTCGTTGCGTTATCTACGGCCAACAGAAGTGAAAGGAGAATCAATGACGCTACAGTTAATAAACTAACGATTTGCCCGGCGCCTCCACAATAATGCAATCGAATGTTTTTGATACAATATCGTTAAAAACTCAACTAGTCGACTTTGAGGAAGGCACAAAAAAATGCGGCAGTAATTAATAATTGCTTGCCAGGGCAAAAATCTGTTGTCCGGCGCCTCCGCCACATGCTGTTTGTTATGTGTTCGGTGCGTAATTGTTAAATGAACAATGAACACTGAACCGCAATCGAATAAATAAACGCACAACCAGCCATTACGAGGCACTCAGCGCATTCACCCCCCACCCCCTTCTCCTGGCTGCAGGGAGGCTGTTGTGATGCGCCACGAATTTTAATTGGAAAATTCCGATGTCCGCACGACTCACGCGCCCAGAGACACACCATTTTTTCACTTCGCATTTCGCCTGGCTGGCCATTCCGCTAGTTGCTCATTTCGCACACTAATAAACTGTATTTGTGTACAAATACAGTCGGGGCACAGTTTGGGAAAAGGGATTTGTTTGCATGTTTTCCCAGGCAGCGTGAAAAACACGCGCAGTCGAACAACCGAACATAATTTACGACTTCATCGCCGCACGTAATTCTCCAATTTCGGTGCCTTCAATGTGCACGCAGTTTAATTAATTTTTAATTTGTTTTCCCTTTTTTTCAATTGCTCAATTTTCAGACGCATAGAAAACGATAGTCCTTATGCAATTTTAATTCTAACCCGGTATGTTCTGTCTACGCAGGAAATTCCACAGTAAAGTGAAAAAAATAAAACACAAACGCTTTCCGGCGCTGTTCCTCAATTAGGCGTCGAAACGTCATTAGTCGACTTAACGATCAACGCGAAAACTCCAGTAGCGTGGGATAAAAGAAAAAATCCCGTTGCGCTTCGACGCCTTTAACGGATGGCGGAGGCGCCGGGCGGAACCGGCGTCGAGCATTAACGCAATTAAAAACGAGTCCGATTTTCTTTTCTTCGCGTTGTGCCTGCTCGCAAACAAGCCAAACACGAAAGAAAAACACAACAGCTTACAATCAGTACGCAAGGAAAATCATTAAGGACTTAGCAACAGATAAAGAAAAACTACAAAGTTGACTTGCATTAAATCCTTGGAAATGGATTTTTTTGGGGTGAATTTTTAGGGGTGAGACCTTGTTTTTTTTTTCAAACAAATATATTTGTTGTAAAAATATTTCGGGGTTAGGGGTTGGAAAATTTTAAGGGTGGTTATTTTTACCCCGCTCGTTTGTTGTGAGCGCCATCGCCAGGAAACTAGTTGCGCGTGCATCACGTGCATAATCGAATGGAAAATCAAAAACAGGATTTATTGCAAATTCGGTCCGTTTCCGCCGCCTCCTACCCCCCAGCGGGGGTGGTTTGGCGGCGGCGGCGCAAACATATATCACGTGCGCGCCCGCGGCAGTGGCGGCTGGTGCGCTTGGCGTTTTTCCACTTTTATGAGTTTGGCGGCGATAAGGTGCATAGGTGGAGGCGCCGGGCAAAAGGACACAAAACATGATGAAACACATATCTGCAGGGATGTATGTGTGTTGTGTCTGTGGCCGGGACAGGTGTAGCCTAGATTTTCCAGCTTTCCGCTTGGCGGCAGAGCAAACAGTGGAGTATCCGGAGAGTGACGCTTTTTGATTTATTTTTCATCGCTGCCGGAGCGACACAAAGGAAAACAGGATAATGACGAAGCGGCGATCACTATCCCCGCGGGGGCTTCCACTTTCCAACCACGACCATAAATTGGTCCAATACACATTAGATTCACATAAATTTCCCTCTTTCTTTCTTATCTTTTATTAACGGTTTTCTTCTGTTTTGTGTTTGCAGCATCGCTGGCAGTGGTGGTTGATGTCCAGCCGAGGGAGAGCGTCGTCCTGCCGGGTCAGAATGTGACCTACCTTTGTAAGGTCGGCGTCCCGCTGCAGTATTGCCGCGTGGAGATACCTGGCATGGGCACGTTCAACCTCAATAATAAGCTGCCACCCCGTGGAGGCGTTTCGTATTATGGCGCTGGACTCACCGCAGGACAATGTGGGTTTACGCTGGATGCCGTGCATGATGTCAACAACGGCAAGGTCAAGTGCTTCCTGGGCATCGAGACGGAGTATCAGGAGCCGTTTGGATCGATGCAACTTACCGTTGCCAGTAAGTTTAACAAATTTAGACAAAATTGTCCAAAAATGCTCCAAAAAACATTAAAACTTCAATGACTTATATCTCGGAAACTATTTTTCCGAATATCTTTTTCTATGCGTCATTGTATTCACACTAAAAAGGACTACAATTATTACTTAGGGGTGCAATAAGAGGATATACAGAGACGTACTTAGAAGAGGTTAAAATTTGGGTCACTGTGATTTCTGATTTCCAAAAACTTTGACAGCATTTGTATCCGTAACTACTAGTTAGAATTTATCAATCTTTACGTCAATGCATTCACAGGGATGTAAACTATAGTATTGGGGATGGATTATGATAGGGGAATGTTCAGGGCTGGACTTATATGGGGTCAAAGTACTGGCACTACTGTAAACAGTTCATCAGACATTTTGCTTCATTCCACTTTGACAGTCGGTACTTTCAAAACTGTCCAAGATACTTTCTTGAGTTTAAGTTTTTCTTGTACCCAAATTCTTAAGCTTTACATACATATATTACAAAGTTTAATTTCATCTATGCAATATATAAATATCAAGCTTCAAAGTTAGTGTTACTTTGACAAATCGTAATATGCAGCGAGTACTTCAAACCCTTGTATCTCAGTAAGCCCTTCTCAAAATTAAGCAAACTTTACGTGCCTGACTTCACAAAGAGCCCTTCTATCTTCCTAAAGCTAGGTACTATCAATGAGACTTACAGGGCCGGAGTATTAGGGCAACGAAATTAAAAAAAAATTATATCAGAAAAACCACCAAATTTTAATTTTTTATTCTTTGCTTATCAGGACCACCAAGACAACCCGAAATGGACCTCTCCCGCGGAACAGACTCCCTACGGGTCTATAAAATGCACGACACCCTGCAGGCATCGTGCATAGTACGCGATGGTCGACCTGTTGCCAATATCTCGTGGTATCTAGATGATGAGCTCCTCACTGGCGAGGGTCTCAGCATGCCGACCATCATCGACCTGGCCAAGGAAGACCTTCACTCCAAACTTCAAAATCTCACACGTGTGCTGCAACCCTCAGACAACGGCAAGCTGCTGAAATGTGTCGCAACCCATCCGGCCATGCCAGAGAATAATGTAGCAGCAAGACAACTTGATATCAAATGTGCGATTTTTTTCGTTTTTTAGATTTTTAATTTCAGACTTTTTTTTAATTCTGTGATTTTCGTATCTAGATCCACCCCTAAGTCAACAGAACCCAATCGACAAGTTTGGGTATGAAATCGGCAAGTCGGGCATCATCTCCGTGGTGGTGGAGGCGAACCCCAAGCCGCAGATCGAATGGACCATCCGGGGTGAAAAGATACGCGAGGGGCACGTGGACCGATCAGGGAGGATTGAAGCAGAATCTGCTCAAGACAGAGTAAAGCCAATTAAAATTTATGTTTTGCAAATTTTCGAAAATTGCTCGATTTTTAAGGGTCGTGGTCATTACGTGGCCAATCTAAGGATCGCCGCCATCAATAAACAGGACACCGAGACGCAGTTCATCCTCACGGCGTACAACGACATGGGCACGCAGGAGTTCACCGTGTTGATATCAACAAGTCCCGAGCCGGAAGGTATTTTATATTTCACCTCCTCTCTATCTCTCCTCATTTTCCGGCGAGTGCTGGAAACGAATGAGAAAATGTGCAAACTTTGTGCAACCACCATTCATGAATAAACATCAGCACTTGCTCAATGCGCAATCTCGAACTCTCTTTGAATATTCATGCTGCGTTTTCCTTGTACGCTGCGCAGGACTCAAAAAGTTTATTTATAAACGCTACAATATTCATGGTAAGCGTAAGGGAAAAGGGGATGCTTCCGTATGAATGCATTAAAAATTACTTTAGCGATGAACGGGGGGGGGGGGGTGGGGGGAAATCTTTAGGAATTAATGTCCTCTAATGGTATGCATTTGTTTAGGGGTTGAATTTGGAGCAACGGCCATTGTGGCGATCATCGCCGCCATATTGATCGTCTTCTTCCTGGTGTTCCTCACCGTGTTTGCGTGGAAAACTGATCGATGGTGTTTCTCCGGTAAGTGTTGACTCTGAATTCCTATGCTCCGCTTTACTAACGCAATGTTTATCTCACTTATTGCTACTAATGTTATTTACCCCCCTTTGGGTGTGGTGCTGGGGAAAAATGTGTAATGTTGTGTCTTTTTGTATTCGTTTTGACTCCGACATGGGAACGCAACGACTGTAAACTGGCACCGTTACCGGACAAATCGTAATACACTGTAATTTAGACAATTGTGAGTTGGATAAAGAGTATACATCATCAACTTGTAGATTATAGTTGGCATATCATTCATATTCATTCAATTTATTCACTTACTTTATTCGTACAGCATCATATTTATGCAGAAAATCTATTTCTTTTGTAATCACTTTCTTAAAACTATTTAAGAAGTTGTAGGGCTATTAAGACACTCTTGAACGTTTTTATAGCTCGCGTAACGATTGAAACTTAATGTTATGTCGAAAGTATGGAACGAACGGATGGGCGATAAGCAAATGAAAAGAAAATCGAAATGAGAAGAATGTAGAAGTCGCTTTCCTATTTTACTCATTTAATTGTGTCTTTAAAGGAGTAATAGGGAAAAGAAATTGATTCAACCTACTCCGGAAAATAATTGATGCTATTCGGTTGTTCATTTGAAATATACGGAGATATTTCTGGTCAAAGATGAAACTAATATAAATAAGAATAATTTTAAAGTGGATGCGCCGGGCTTAACCAGAACAAAAAACTTAAATTTTTTAGACCAAGTTACTACAATTTTATTTCTTCATTTTTAGGTGGTTTGTAGGGTGATAGGGTGATATATGATGGTGATACTTTGTCCCATACAAATAAAAAATCCCATAAAATAAAAACGTTGTTCAACTCAAATATTTAGGTAAGATACGGAAATATTTATAGTCAATGATGAAACTAACTCAAACTTTTTTGAGTGGTAGTAGGTTGTAATATATGATGGTGATACTTTGTCCCAACACTATTGCGTCCATTTCTTTTTTTCTCCTTCTTCGTACCTACTTACTCTCCTTCCCCATCTTCTACCACTTTCCGTTGTTTTATTCCCTTCTTCCTTTTCGATTTTCTTTTGTTTTTCGAAAACGTTAGGAACTTATAAAAACGTTGTTCAATTGAAATATTTAGGTAAGATACGGAGATATTTAACATAAGTATAATCGGAGAAAAATACATTTAAAAAGTACATCTTATAAAAGCTATTTACTGTAGTTATGTCAACTGTTCAATTCATTTTTATTATGAAGTTGATCAAAGTTGAAATACATGAAAGATCATGGACTGGATGCGCCGAACTTAAACAGAAAAAAATCTTTAAAAGTTTAAAAACTAAGTTACCACATTTTTATTTCTTTCTTTTTGATGTTTGACTTTTTGGGAGGTTGTAGGGTGTTATATATGATGGTGATACTTTGTCACAACACTATTGCATTCTTTTCTTCCTTCTCCTTCTTCATACCTACTTACTCTCCTTCCCCATCTTCTACTACTTTCCGTTGTTTTATTCCCTTCTTCCTTTTCGATTTTCTTTTGTTTTACGAAAATGTTAGGGACTTATAAAGACGTTGTCAATTGAAATATTTAGGTAAGATTCGGAGATATTTATAGTCAATGATGAAACTAACTCAAACTATTTTGAGAGGTAGTAGGGTGTAATATATGATGGTGATACTTTGTCCCAACAACACTATCGCATCCATTTCTTTTTTCTTCCTCTTCGTACCTACCTTCTCTACCTACTCTCCCTCCCCATCTTCTACGACTTTCCGTTGTTTTCTTACCTTTTTCATTTTCCTGCTAGTATTGTTTAGTTTCTGTTGTCTTGTTGCGCTGGCTCGTTTCAGGGGCGAAATTCTATTTCTTTTATTGATGGTTCCTTATAAAATGGTCTAAAAATGAAAGTAATTTAAGAAAATGTTGGGAACTTATAAAAACGTTGTTCAATTGAAATATTTAGGTAAGATACGTAGATAATTCTAGTCAATGATGAAACTAACTAAAATAAGAATAATCTGAGAAAATTATATTAAAAAAAATGTACTTCTTGTAAACTATAAACTGTTGTAATGTCAACTGTTCAATTCATATTTATTATGAAATTGATCAAAGTTAGAATACATGAAAGATCATATAGTGGATGCGCCGGGCTTAACAAGAAAAAAATTAACTTTTTAGGACCAAGTTACAACATTTTTATTTCTTTCTTTTTAAATGTTTGACTTTTGGGAGGTTGTAGGGTGTTATATATGATGGTGATACTTTGTGGCAACACTATTGCGTCCATTTCTTTCTTCTCCTTCTTCGTACCTACTTACTCTCCCTCCCCATCTTCTACCACTTTCCGTTATTTTATTCTCTTCTTCCTTTTCCTCCCAGTATTGTTTCGTTTCTGTTGTCTTGTTGCGCTGGCTCGTTTCGGGCGGGGGTGAAATTTTACGATCTTCCCCCAAACGCCCTTCATGTCGCTCTCATTTATTTGCCATCGTCTTCGACGCTTTCATTACATCACGTAGCAGCGTTCGGCGATAAATCTTCGCCGATAAACTGGGAAGCAACCGAACCGTAGCGTGTGCGTTGCAACGCATGTGAAGGCGCCGGGCCAAAACAACCAAAAACACACACGGGGCCACACAATGAACCATCATTTCTCGTTTTCTCAATCGCATCGCATCCTACTTGTAGTACCTTAGAGCAGTCCATCTCATTTGCGCCCCCAACACTTTGTATAGTAGCGGGTAGTTAAAAATTAAAAATTGAAACGTGCGCGAAGGAGTAGTGCGTGTGCGCCCTTGACGTTAAAACCCATGTGTGTGCTTTGTGTTTTAGGAGGCGCGCACGTCATTGATTACACGTCCGGCGGCGTGGGCGGCGCGGACGGCGGCGGCGGCGGCGACCACCACCACCATCGCACGGCGCCGCGCGTCGTCGACGGCGTCGACAATCCCCACCACCACGGCTCCCAAGAGTACATTAACGGCAACGATCATCCGATCAAAGAGAAAAAAATTGACACTGCCGTATAAACACATCCCCCTCAAACATTAAACATTACACAAAGAAAACGCTCTCTCTAGCATTTCTAAGTTTGCACACACAAAAAAAACTTGAAATCAAAACATAGTTTAGTTACGTTTAATACTCTCCGACCTTGATTCTTGAATTTACCTTAAACACACTGGAAAAAATGTAAAAAGACACATTCCTCGTTGTCGATGATAAGATTATCTGATTACCGTATAAGTTTGTAGCGCTTAATTTCGAAACCGATTTCGTCCGCTAGAAAGTTTTAATTATTTAATTAACCCTATTTGTATGTTTAGCCCTCTCCCAAGTTTAGTATAAAGAGATGAAATTGTGTTTATCCTTTTGTGATCATACTTAAGTTCTTCATATCATTTCCCTAGCATCTTAAGGACGTAGCTTTAGTGTTGATTTGTGAGGGAAGAAAGTGGTGAAAGAAAAGGAACCAAACTCGACTTTGACTTGAAGTATTGAACTATTGAAATATAACTGCCATATTTCTAAACAATAATTTATCAAACAAGAAGAAAACACTAAAATAACATAAAACAGGATAAAGACGTAAACTCTGATATCTGATATCTGTAACACTGTAAGTAAGTGTTTTTGATTCTGAAAATGTGTGTGATTTTTTAACCCAATAGGATTATTCCAATGCATTGATGATAATGAAGGTTTTGATGGAAGGAAGGGTTTAATCAGATTGAATATCGCGTTAAATTATTGCGACGGCGAAAACATGTTGAGCATTGGATCGAAATACAATCGCATTTATTATTGAATTATAAATCTATATAGCAGAATAACATAATTAATTAATTATAATTAATTATACAAATTATTGCGGCTGCAGCTGAGTGCTGGGCGAGTGGAGGGAGGAAATGGAACTCAAATGAGGTGCGAAAAGTTGAGGAAAAATTGCATTGACATTATTCATGTATTATCGAGTGTTGCGAATGTTGCGAGCGGAGTTTAATGCGGTTGGAAGGACAGATGAAATTCCACCCCGCCCCCCCGATTGTGTATTTTAAATTCTATTCTCGATTTTATTCGCCACCGCAAATCGTGCGTGTGGTGCATGGCTAGGATATTATTACGATTATTATTATTATGATATGCATTTAAATTATATTGAATGAACAAAAACACTATGGATAATGACGATTAAAGATTGTTTTTATATATAATGAGAAATTGATAAATGGACGGAGCAAAGACGAATAAATAAATGAATCAATTCGAAGTTTACGTTGTGTTTGCATTAATTGATTATTAGGACTATTAGGGGTTTTTCTTGCGTGTATTCCTAGTACTTTATTAATTGCTTGTTTTGTGGAGCTTGCTAACTAACATCAGGAAAATGCACTCACTGTAAGTTAATAGTTGATTTAACACTCTAAACACTCACAGATTTTACACGCTTTTTGATTAAGGGATGTAATATCAATTTTGGGTTTGTGTTTCAGGTCATCGACGATCAACAGGAGAATCGTATGTTTTTAATTTTAATTTTTTTTTTCACAAAATTTTAATTCCACAAAAAAAATTTTTATTTTTGGTTGTTGTGTTGATATTTAAAAATTTTATTTAAGGAGGTTAACATTTTTTTACGGTTAAATAAAAGAATGCATTAAACAATGAATTAACAAAAATAATAACGTATTATAATGGTTAAGCCTTTTGAAAATAATATTTATTTCATGAGACTTTTAAGGCAATGAGTTTAGAATTTTTGTTCTGAATATTTTCATCAGTTATATCTCCTTAAAGATAAAAGATATTTAAACTAGATTTTCAACATCATTAAAGTATTTCTTTCACGATAATATTCTTCTTGGAATTTTAAAAAATAATACTTAGATATTCTATTATACAAGATCAAAGTTGCAATGACATATTTTCTATGGTTTAAGTATAGGGTGGAGGCGCCTGCTTTATATCTAAATAGTATACGAATCTTTAAACTAAGAATATCCCATGTTTCAGAAGTGATACAGAATCAGCCGAAGCACCAAAAGAACCCCATGAAACCAAGGACATCCTCATGACACTAAAATCCAAGCTCGTAGCATTGAAAAAGTCCCGCGACAAGAATCCCAGTGATGAAGAAAACACGCACAACTCCACCGAGGACGTGAAAATTCCACTGGGCGATGCAATCGGTGAGAATCCAGTGAATACAGCGACGCCCGCCGAGGAGGCGAAGAAGGCAGACGGTTTAGTCTATGCCGAGCTCGACCTGGTGAGCCCCAACCTCCGGCCAATCCTCAAAGCCGAGGACGATAAGACGGAGTACGCCGAGATCGTCTACAGTCCCGATAAGAGCAATACTAAGGACGATGCCAAGGACAGCAAAGAGGACAAAGAGAAAAAGACGAAAATAGAAAATGAACGCAAGATTTAACACAGATATGATTTACCAGGATTACAAATGATAACAAGCCATATTCATAACTACATACCATTTTACACCTGCAAAAGAGTAAGTTAAGACGGGGGTAATGCATCATTGAGAAACATTTGGACGAAAAATTTTTGACAGCTTTGATAGTATCGTACAAGAGTACAAAGCTTAATAATTAGGTAATTTAAGAATCTATGAACAAAGATCTGAGAGATATAATTTAGGAATCGAAAGACTTGACAATGAAATAATTTCGGGGGGACGAGTGACGACGAGTATTATTAATGTTAAAATTATCAAAGTGTGCAATTTTCCTTCACAACGCACAATAAGGTTAGACATACTCACAAGTTCTTAGTTAAATGAAAAGTGTACTTAATCATAGAGACATAGAGCATATTGTAATATGTAATATATTAATGTTTTATATTTTTTTCTAAGAAATAAATTTGCTACAAGTGTACGTTCCGACTTGCATGTAATTTATTAAATAGGCAATCAAATTACAAAACGACCTTGACAAGACAAATATGAATCATTCCATAACATGACTGATTTGATGATGAATATCCTTGTTGGATCAAGTTAGTTCTTCTTCTTCTTCTTCTTGTGAGGTTTGGTATGTCCCAACAAGATCTTATCACAATCCGGTTCTGAAGAGACCTGAGGAGGGCCCGGCATGATTTCCTGCGGAATGTCCCTGCAGTCCAGCCCATCCTTGAACTCCACCCCCACTGGGATCTTCTCAATCTGCTTCACAGCTGCTATTATGATTCGGAAGACTTCGTTCTCAATCGGAGCTGCTTCAATGTTCCTGATGAAGACCTCGATGAGTTTGTCGATCGTTTCGAAGCGGAGGACAGCGGCAGATCCGCATTTTTCCATCCGGTTTCCTTGAAGGTTCAGGTCGGTGGGATCAAACATGTAGTAGGTGTCGCACTTTTTGAAGAGGGCCATTGCCCAACGGTCCAGAAGGATGATGCAGAAGTTTTTCAGATTGAAGCAGGCTACCAGTGCTTCCGTCAGCAGTCTTGGGGAGAAGTGGGCGGTGAGTACCGGCGCCCCCACTGAGATCTTAACGCGAATGTCTTTGATGACCACGTCGCGGATTAGAGTCTCCAGGCTGATCTTTTCCTCCTTGGGGTTGTAAACCATGTAGCTGTCCCTGTATAACAGATCGCCCATGTCCAAGATCATGTCGATGTTCTTATAGGTCCAACGACTGATTGGGATCAACTTATCCATGACATAGGCGACTATGCAATTGGGGACATCCTGCTTCCCACGGGAGTTTGTCGAATAACACCTGTGATTCTGACTCTTGGTCCCACGTAAGATCCCAACATCCCCAGGTGGAATGTTGTAGTAAGCAAAGCGTCCCAGTTTCTTACTTAGACCCTCCTGCTTGGCAGGTTTCTGCATTCCATATTTTGGAGTTTTCTTGATCTTCTTTCCATCCCTCTCGATGATAATCTCAATTGGTGTTATCAAGAACATTCCCTGTGCGTCATCCGCCACCAGAGCTATCACATGATCCGATAGGAGCTTGGGTGATACGAAACGCATGATACATGCGACCCCGCTTTCCGATTCCGTCATTCCTGACGATCCACGTGGGTACGGATCAAACATATAGAGGTAATCGATCGGTTCACTACACTCCTGCCAAATTGCAACCGTCAACTGATCAGTCTCCAGAACCCCATAGATATTCTCACGGAAGAAGTTTTCAATCCCCTGGCGCAGATTCTGTGTATCCGGGGCTTTGGTATCTATAACACCACTCTGGTCAGTGCTCCTGAGCTCAAAGTTTACTTTATTTCGCCCGATCTTAAAGTCCTTTGGACAGAGGGCTACTGTAAGCTTTTCCTCCCATGGATTGAAGAGTATGTCACAGCGGTCAATGTACTTTGCATATACCTCATCCCCGATGGTGACCACATCATCAATGATCATTTTCGTCCAGTAGTCTATTGCATGTAATAAGGTCATCGCCAAAGCAACGCATGCCACTGGAGCGCTCTGGGCATTTGGTCCACGACCGAAACCGGGATCTTCCTGGGTTACAGTCCCGCGGATAATCATCTTGCCAGGTACCACTGGTTCAAAGCCTGTAATCTTCAGCGGATCATCCATTGCTCGTAACTCCTCCTTGATGACTTTGTTGCATGTCGCCGCTCCAACTGAAATCTCCTGAATCGTAAAGAAGTTCTTTCCGCACTTTGGAACGTTTTCTAGAAAGAGGTCAGCGATGGGATCAACCTCCGAGAATCGAGTAACGCAAGCGACGCCATTTTGACAGGTAATGCCATGCGGGCCACACTCATGGGGATCGAACATGTAGTAGAACACGCCCATTCTGAAAACTGCCACCGTTTGCGTTTTAGATTGCAGGACCCCGAGGACATTGCCAGGTTTTGTGAAGAACTCCTGCAAACCCCTTTTGACATCTAGCATGTCTTCGACATCCTCAGCGTTGACCTCACCTTGGATGATATTTACCTCCTCTATTTTAATTGCAACACTTTCGTCGCCAATGCAAAATGCTTTGACCAAGTTCTCAATGGTATAGGTTTCCCTGGCGAGGACCTCGTCAATCTCCTCAGGGGTCAATTCCAAGTCTGTCATACCTTCCAGCTCTTTTCTTCGAACCCTTTTGGTACAGGTGTAGAGACGATCACCGTACTTCAGAATCTGATCCAGCGTGTATTTGGTAAACTGGGACATGGCAAAGATGTACGCATAGGCTAACGCTATCAAGCAATTTGCATGTCCTTGAAGACCTCTGTTCGATTCGGGAAAGATCACATTCTTCTGATGCATGGACCCCCTGAGTATCCACTGTCCATAGGTGATCTCCTTCCAGTCATTCCAATCGCCTGCGATTTCATCTGGCTTAGGACCATCGATGGGATCATAGATATCCTTCACATCTGCAATATTGCGTAGTATCATCTTGAATAGCCGAAACTCAGTTTCATCTCGATACTTTGGAGGACAGTTGTTGATCAGGTAACGAATGAGGAATTTGGGTTTGGTAAACCATATGATGCATGCTCTTCCGTTCTCTTTGGCTAGGGTATCCCAATATTCCTGGGGATGCTTGACAGGTCGCTCGGTTTGCTCCTCCTCGACGAATCCATACTCCTTCCACTCCTGTTCAATCATCTGTCGCATCTCAGCAGCGGGATCTACTATAGCAATGGTATCCATAGCCTTCTGGCTCACAGCTTCTTCATCGGCCTCATCAAATTCAAATAGGTGTTCTTCATCAAACTCCACTTCGGTTAGTTCCGCAGGTATTTCACTCCACTCTTCCTTTCCGTAGATCATACCTTGTTCATCACGAGGTCTTGGATCAAAGAGGTAATATAACGTGCCAGTCTTCCACATGACCACGTCCACGTTATCGATGTGCAGCACCAGCTCCTTGTGGTCATCATCTTCTGCCTGCTCCTCGGCAAAGTGCGCTTTGATAGAATCCCAGAGTGGACTACCATCTGCAGTAATAAAACCCTCAACGATAGGTTCAAACTCTACGGTAAATTTGTTCACACCAATCTTGAAATCTTTCACCACTTTCTCCAACGTGATATCGTCAGTTTCCTCAATCTCGTAATCCATTAACGGAAGGTCCTTCCCTAGGTTCTTGTAAAACGCCTGAATTGACTTTTCAAATATATCATGGCCAGTCCTCAGGACATCGTCCAAGATGTCTACAGTCCATTCATTGGGAGCAAAGACCCTGGCCATACCAGGTGCGGCCATGAGATTCCCAATAGCTTGCTTACCAGCATAGACATCAAACACTTCCTTATTAGCTTGATGGAAGGTACTCCTAAGGATAGCCCTTTTCTTAGTTAACTTGGTATAGTTAAACAAGGGCCGTTCTACCACGAGGTGATCCATCATATCTTGGTCTTCATCCTCTTCCTCACCCATCATTGAGCCTAAACTAGAATCATCCTCGTCAGGCTGCTCTCCAGGTGGTATCGGATGATAGATTTTCACCTCCACCTTGGATATATTATAGATGGCCATGGTGACTTCCGCACCAAGGTTACCCATTACTACCTGGGCCATCATATCAGAGTCGGTAAACCTCTGCAGGCAAGCCTTACCATGCGCCACAATAAACCCAAAGTTATTCCTGTCATGCGAATCAAAATAGAAGAACATTCCATGTACCTTAAACACCGCCACTGATATTCCCCTACAGGTAAGTATACCAAAATCATTGTCTCTGAAGAACTCCTTGAAACCTTTCTGGAGGTTCCAAGTGTCTCGGTACTCTTCCGGAATGGTGATGACACCATTAACCATGCATTCAGTCACGTCCAAGGAGACCAACATATCCTTCAACATAAAGTCCTCCTCAAGCTCTGATACCAACAGCATAGGGGATTTCAGCAGGCCCTTCTTCTCCAGTTGATCAATGCATCGCTTATAGTACATATCACCTCGTTCCAGAATCTCATCCAGGGTATCTGAGGTCCAATTATCCACCTTATCCAAATGACAGTAGGTCAACGCCATGGCACAGTTTGCCGTACACTGTGTATTTCTGGTTTCCTTAGAAAACTTGATATCGCCCTGAGCAAAGGTGCCCTGAAGAATCCACCTATCCGGACATATAGCTTTAAAGTTACACCAATCGGCGGGCAACTCAACGTAGTCGTTAATCTCGACCGCAGATATGACAAAAGTATCATGTCGCTTGTCCCTGTCAACATTGGCCATATACATGTCAACCAAGTCTCTGAGGTCTGCAAACCAGGTGAGACAAGCTACGCCACTGATGAAATCAACAGCCTCCATTACGCTTCCAACCTGAATCTCCTTGACTATAGAGAATCCGTTTGGATCTCTTTCATGCGCATCATACATGTAATATACTCCTTCTTCCTTCCAAATGGCTACCACCAAAGGACCATTTACTATTATGGTGTCGTACTCTGAGAGAACCTCACGAACAGCAAGGAGAAGGTCAAGGATAGAGTTCTCCTGAGATTGCAGTCGACCTATTGCACCATATTGCTGAATAACAGGGGTATAGTCCATCTCATTGAGTTCTATCTTCTTGATGATTCTATTGATCTTTAAGACATGGTCGGGTTTAATAAGAATGAGGGATTGTATACATATACGAAGACCAAGCCTCAGACAGTTGGTGACTATCCTAGTAGTCCAATACTTGGCCTTGTTCTCCCTTAAATGCACAATGGCCCCAAGCGCCATGCAATAATCCTTTAGAGAGAAGCAGCGTTCAAATTCAGGATCATCCTGATGGGTCTCAGCTAGCATAATACCAATTCTTTCAGGGACGATATCTGGAACAGCAGTTATTACCAAAGGAACCAGAGGGTTAGCTTTAACTTACAATTAAAGTATGTAACACTTTCAACCCTGGGTCTTTCCACAATAGCCTTCTTTTTGTATTTCTTGGTCTTCCTACCTCCTTCCTCACCATAATCCAGGTACTCCTCATCGTCGTCGTCATCAGCCGGTTCCATGTCATCAAGGTCATTCACCTCGATCGCCTCCTCAGAAGGCGGATGATCCACAACTTTGGCTACTTTTTGCAAACACGTCCTCTCGCCCGTTTCTGAAACCAACAATATTAGATCCTACAGTTTCCGCACCAGTATTAGAAACGAACCCTTCTGAAGTTTATCCTTCATTAGCGGGTCCATTTCCTCGCAAGTGTCCTCAAGGCACGCCGGATACCTGGTATTGATAAAGGCGATCCTCTCAATCTCCACCGGTATCAGCTCAAACGAGATGTTCATCGGTGTAAGCTGCCGGTGAAGCACCTGCACCAATCTATCAGTCGTCGGAAACCTCACGGTAAACGTGTGCCCTTTGCCCAGCATGGGCTTCTTCAACGGCCAGCACATCTCGTCATGATCGGTCGGGTCAAACAGATAAAACCCGTTCCGAAACTTCCAGATGGTAAAGTACCTCCTGGGATTGCTCTCGGTGCACAGGACGCCACACTCATGAATGTCAAAGAAGTCCTTGATCACATTCGCCAGGAAGTCTTTACTGTTGCTCTCAAGGTCTTTGAAGAGCAGGCCTTGATATCGCTCACCTTGTAGGCAGATGGTAATCTTGTGACTGTGTACAAAGAGGTCCCTGTTGAGCTGACAAATCGTCAGATTGGTAGTCTTCTGGAAGCGAATGCTTCGTTGGAAGTAGCGATCACCCACAATCACAATCTCATCAAGGGTCTTCGAACACCAATGATAACAGGGACACAACTTTGAGTATAACGCACAGACTATACAAATTGCATGTCCTTGGAGGCCATTGGTCACGTAGGTAAACCTGGCATGGTACAAGCTGACATCACCAAGAAGCACAGCACAATCATTGATGATCTTGTAATCATGCCAGATTTTCAGCAGCGAAGATACTGTTAGCTTCTGCGTCAGCTGAGGTGGATAAGGAGGTGCCTTGGGCTTGAGATGCTTCTTTCGCTGATCCGGCGGTATCCATTTCTTTGTGGACAGCGGAGGATATTGAATCTCCACTTTCTGTGGCTTCTTACCACGTTTTCGCGCCATCTGTCTGAAGTTCACACAAAATTTTTGGAATATACTGCAGGAATTTGGAATTTGCGCACAAACATATGACACGATACAATTTCAATTTTGTTCACTGTTTCAAAACCATCTTAGATCCTGGCGATCCCGGCCCAAAAACAATAAAATGTGACAGGTTCCAAACTGTCGCTCTAATATTTGTCCGAAAATTATCGTGTGTGTTGTGTTTTTTTTTGCAAATTTTTAATAAAATTCTAAAATATGGATACGCAAAAGAATTTGGACCCAACGTAAGATATTAGCGTAACATGACCTGTAGATATAACATTTCTGTATTGCAGTGATACTTTTGATGAAAATCCAGGGATCAGGCAACGCTTTGTGCCAAATTATTCAGGGACCGATATCAATGCGGAATTGCCGCCAGATGAACCACCTGATCCTGTCTGCATCCATCAATATGACGCGACCCATCCTCCACCACCAAAACCACCGAAAATCAAACCTGAGAAGGAGACGATTATTGAACCATCGATCAGTGCCAGATTGGGTCTGCATCCGTTTCCTTCGGCGGAGGTGGGCGTGAAGTATGTTCCTCCTCACCTAAAGGGATACAAGATTCTGCGACACAAGAACCGCATGGAGATATTCTACGACAAGGTTGCGTTCTGTGATAATGAGGTGTTGCGGTTACCAAGTCCGATAATAATGGATACCATATCAAAGGTAATGTTTTCTAATTGAATGTGAGCATTAGCTGAGGAGGTTTCTGTGTTACAGTTGGAAGAAGAGAGTCCCCAAGTTAGCAAAGCAAAGGTCCTCCCAGTGAGACCCTCGATCATTACTTCCAGCAACATGATTCCTCCCACCAAGTCAGAACTCAAGGCCAAAGAGATCAGAAGTGGTATATTCTTGAATGTGCATGAATCCGATGAGGGTTCGTCAGACGTCGAAGAAGAGGAAGAGGAGGTAGTGAAGAAGAAAAAGAAGAAGAAAAGGCGTGTGATCAAGCTCAAGCGCAAACGCAAACAATCTCGGCGGCCTACAATTCAAGCATCATTTCAAGCTCCTCTTCAAGACCATGGAGACATTGACTTGGAGAAGCAGTTCATCGAATCATTAGAGTTCTATAACTATGGTATGTATGGTGAAGGAGGAGAGGAAGAAGAGATTGAGGAAGTGTCCCCACCTTGGAAACCAGAAATGATTGATCGCTCAACCCATGTATCGGATAATCTTATACTGGGTCCCTTCGCTGATCAAATGTCCATGGCATCTTCAGCAACCTCAATCGCTGACAAATCCGCATTTGATGATGTCTCCTGGTGTGAAATACCACTGACCTCCAGATTGGTCCAAACCCTCAGGGATGCTCAGTGTGAGAAGCCCAAGAAGAAGTATCGCAAGGGTTGCTTGGAGAATCATTCGTTTACCAAACTTCGACAATCGATCCTCACGGACTTTCCGCATTGCACCCTCTCGGGGACTCTCACCCAAGCGGATATATGCTTCCCTAAGGTTGCCAGGGGCAATCAAGGTATCTGCATGCCCATTGCTGCATTCTGCTATGCCCATATCAATAAGTACAAAGAATGGACATCGAGGTCTATAGATGAGATTCTGGAGCTGGGTAATTGTCACTTTATGGAGTCAATTGCAGAGATTCACATGCACAAAGGTCGCAAAGAGTTATCCGTCAATGAAATCAACAACTTCTTCTTCATTTGCAACAAGAAGATCAAGTTTCAACTCTTGGATCCTGAAGTCAAGGGACAAACAAGATCAACGGATAAGAAAATCTTCAATATTGCAGCTGGTCTTAAAGTCTTCTTCTCATCCTATGCCGCGGGTATTTTACGAACTGACAACTTGAACGTCCTCATTTGGAAGGTGAAGAAGGGTTGCTTCATGTTCTTTGATGCCAACCCAAGGAAGGGTAATCTGTTCCAGGATAAAAGTGGAACGGCCATCATGACCTTGGTGAGAAAACTCAAAGCAATCAGGTCGATCCTCTTGGACAGGTCCAACATTGGTAACTCCCCATTCAGCATCTCTCAGATTAAGATCCTGAAGACTATGGGTAAGGATGAGAAGGAAGAAGATGAATATGCCAAGGAACGGAATACTTATATTGCGATGAATGATCGCCAGGCTATTGTTCAGGGTAGTTTCGATCTGGGGGACCTGTGTTTTCTCTTCAACCGGAATAAACAGTCCCTGAGCATGTCAATAGTGGCTCTGGCATACTCACGAATATCAGCTCCACATTCCTGGCATAAAAAGACCCTGGACAAGATTCTGATTATTGGCAATCAGATGCATACAGTGATTGGAGATGGCGAAGGTTGTTCAGAAGTTGGTGTTGAGCACCTGCCTGCTGTCTTCACAGTGGGACCGTATGTCCTTGAGATTCACATCTATCCAAATCGCTATGCAGATCTGATGTATAAAAAATCCAATTGTATGTTCTCCGAGGACATGCAGTTGTTCTTCGAAACGAACAACAATTGCATTGCCCAAATTGGCAAGAGTTATCTGGCCATCTGGCAGCAGAGGGACATGTTCTTCTGCTTTGATCCCCATACCAGAAACAAAGAGGGACTAAAATGTCGCCAAGGAGCTGCTTGCTGCACAATGAACAAAGACCTCGATTCCCTGCTGGAGACCGTGGTTCAGAACTTTGAAAATCGTGATGCTATCTTTCATATGCACGCGGTGAAGTTGATTAGGATTCATAGGGACGCGGAGCTTACAAAGTACTTCCCCAAACATTTGACTCTTCAGGAAATGCCAAATGAGGTCTTCCACAAGCACAAGTGTATGAAGAGCAGGAAACGCGCCACGGAGAAACCTTTTGCGACAGCGGACTTCAAAGAACATGCTCTGAAGAAACTACTCGCTGGTGTGTCTCCCGGCGAATCAATCTATGACGTTCAGAGTAACCTGGGAAGCATTGGCACGCACATGTTACCCATTGTGGAATGCCCCAAACTGATGAGGACCCCCAAACCCAAGAAGCGTGAGGTGGAAGATGATAACATCGTTGATCTGGATTCGCCCAGTTTGAGTGACACTCAGATCGTTCCAAAACGGCCCAACCCGTACGATGAAGAAATCAATATTGATGACCTTGCGTCCTTTGGGCTAACACAAGAGGAGAAGGAACTGGAGGAGAGCCCCGAAGGTGAAGGTGAAGGCGGTGGCCCTCCCATAAAGATCTACGCAATTGGTGAAGGAGAAGCCACCCATGGAATGGGCGAGGAAGAGTCGGAATACTATGGGGTTAAATCCCAGGTCACTTCTGGGGAGCTAGATCCTTGCTTCAGAGCGGACTATATCAACACAGACCTGACCTACTGTTACAAGCTACTACCTGCTATGGAGTTACCAATGAAAACTAAAGACGACCGGGACATTATCATTGATCCATCGCAGCAGGACAAGGAACTGGAGAAACTACGCTTCTACGTCCAGATTGACGATGAGTCACAGATTCTTACAGGGAAAGCGAATGCCTTTGATTTTGTGGAAGAAGATGACCCGAATTTAATCATCCCTTATATGTTGATCATGGCCGCTGCTTATGACATCGAGAGACCTATATATCGCTGGGATGACGTTACCATTGGGTTTGTCCTCTCGGGTGGAAGAATACTCTATGATCAATATGCAGAGAGCTTCGTCCATATTGATGACTTCAAGTTTGAGTTGGAAAAGCACAATATCCTGGCGACCATCCATATTATCTTCAACACATACATCGGAGATGATATCTTCGAGACCTTTTCAGGGCAGAAGATCCTGGAGGAGTTTATCCATCGTCATGTGTTTAACCAACAGGACGTTGGATTCGTTATAGTGCCCAATTATGCGTGTGCAGTGTTCTTCAAAAAGAGCTTGTTTTACTTGTTCGATCCTTATAACTGTGACCAATGGGGCAACGTCCAGAAGAATGGGCAAAAGGGACGTGCATGCTTAATGCGCTTCAGGACCATGGATGATCTGGTGAAGAGATTGATTCAGAACCTGAGCAAAAGAGTGGAAGAGAATGACACTAGCGGAATGCAGTTCAGAATGTTGATGCTGGCCAAGCCGAAGTTCACATTGGGAGATAAGAAGGCCTCTGGTGATCCTGGGGACGATCTGTTGACCCTGCAGAAGACTTTAAGTGACGAGTTTAAGAGGCCCAGTAACTACATCAAGTTACCGGATGGCAGTCAACTGATCAGAGGGACCAAACACGTTGGGGACTATGGTGTGGAGGTGGAGTACATTGCACCGTACATTTGCATCATGGCGGCTGCCGTTGGCGAGAAATACACTCTGAGAACATGGTCCTCGGATGTCTTGGACTTTATCATGCAAGCTGGCGATGTCCTCTATAGAAAATCCAAGTATGGTTTCATGCAGCTGGTAAAGTTGGACATACCACATATTATACTAGGACATGATCACTTTAAATGTCAAGTGAGGTATGTTTTCGACTCCCCGTGCAATGTCAGGATAATGCGGTCCTCGATTCAGAGGGTTGTGCACAAAGAGAAGGACTGGGTGTTCATTGTAACTGAAGTGTGGACGTGTGCGGTGTGTCAACGTCGTGGAATATACTACCTGTACAATCCCTTCGCTTCCAATGAGTTGGGATTGGACGACATGAAAGGGTTTTCGTCAGCTGCGAGATTTAGGGATCTGGATAGTCTCTGCTTACGGATTATCTTCAACAAAGGAAAGAGGGATCAACCGGAGCGTGGAACCTACGAAAGGTATGCTCTGTACGTCTGTAGAATAGGTAGAGTCAAATCCCGGATCAGATTGAAGTACCCTGGAGATGATATGGACGATGAGATGATGGCTCAGGGTGAGGGTCTTGAGGAAGGGGAAGAAGAGGAAGAGGAGCAGATCGTTCGGAACCGTCACGGCTACGTCAAGATAACGAACGTTGAGGTAATAGAAGGCACGAAGGTCTTAGAGCGACCTCCCAGCGATCAAGTGGATCTCTTGGAGGACCACTTTGCTGCCCTTGCCGCAGCGTTGATGGTAATCCACAAACCTCTGGAGAACTGGACAACGAAGAACCTGGACAAAACCATCGACCTTGGCAAGCACATCTTCAACCATGCGGATTCCCTAGAGCAAGCCCGTCATCGTACCATACGTAACATCCTCGTCGGGAAGTACTTCTTCGATGTGATCGTCAAGTCCGTGGAGATAGAACCGTATCGCTACCGGAAGTCCTTCAAGGTGGGTCTGAAATACGTGATGCGTAAGAGGAAGTTCATCATACTCCAAACCGGTGAGGGAACTTACGTGATCTATCTGGACACGGACAACCACGTCGTCCACCTGTACCATCCGTATGCGGCGACGTTCAAGGACGGCGATCAACCCTCCGAGGACATCTCCAACGCCTGCTGGATCAAGTTCGCGATGTTCAAGCAACTGATCAAATTCCTTCGGCAGGGGAACAATATGAATCGGTTCAAGTTCTACACGTTCAACGTGATCAACGTCACCCGAGCACCGCGGTCAGTGATCGTTAGCGCGATGATTCAGGATTGGATCCGGGCGAAGCAGATCAAGGGGGAGATCACCGGGAAGAGCTTCCACGAGCACGAGAGCTGGATGGACCTGCACGACAACCCCTGGTCGAGGTTAAGCGGTACGCTCCAACCGCCTCGTGGAGCTCACAACCGTTGGTACTCCTGGGACATTGAATACAACAACGATCTCTATCTCCTCTGTGGAACGATGAATGAACATGACAAGTGCTTCAAGTCGGATGTCCGCGGGAAGCAAACCTTTGCAACGTTAGTATCCGTCATTGGTATGACAGGTATCTACGACCTCAAGGAGTGGAACGCTTCTGTAATTGACGCGGTCCTGATCTCCGGATACAAGTACTTTGTCAAGTGCGTGGAGGCGATTGACGAACCGAATCATGAGTTTGCAATGGAAGACCTCCTTGAGGAGTGCGAGATCTTCCCGTTCAAGTTCCGCGTGCGGCATCAGCGGGTAATTGAGGGTACCATGTTCCTCACCAGCGTCAAGCGTTATAACCTCTACAAATCGTTGCGGTTCTTCTTTGACGAGTACTATTACCGAGCCGGGATCATCGTGGCGGAAAAGAACAACGTGAAGAAGATGGTGGCGTTCGCGAAACGGAAGGACAACGAGTACTATATGTTTGATTGCATGACATTCGGGAAGCCTATGTTCGCCCCGCATGAGGGCATGGCCTACATGCTCCGGTGCACCACTCTAGCGAGATTGATTCACGTATTGGTACTGACCTTACGGGGCGGCGACTTCTTCATCTATGAGGTGATCGCTAATGGGTACAGCGCTGTCCAAGGAGATTTTAATCCGTATGTTGATGAGAAACCTAGGCTTAAGCCTTGATTGTTTTTGTCTGTTTTGTCTTACAATAAAATTTGTTGTGTTGAAGCAAAAAAAATGGCGTACTTTATAAATGTTCGTTATAACAATTGAATAGTAAAAAGTGAATAGTAAACTAAACAGAAACTAATAAAACTTAGTATATCCCCTGTAGAGTAAAAAGCTACCCCAACGAGTTTTTCATGTTTTCCGCCGTTTACCATTGATGGCCATCAAACGCGCACGTCTCTTGGCGCGTTTCTCCTTCGGCGTATTTAACGGCGCTTCATTCTCCTCATCCAGTTGATGGCCCTTCATCCGCACATTATAGAAGAGTTTCTTCATATCGGCACTGAAGTCCGAGTCCATTTCAGTTACTGCATCTACGATGGACACACCGGCATAGTTTTGAATATAAGGATCTGCTTCGTATTGTCTTAGGACATTCACAACGTCAGCTGTAAACACAAAAAATACACATTTTAAAAAACTAAAAATGGTTTTAAAAAAAAAAATTGGTAAAAGAAAAGTACTCACTGTGACTACCCTCAATAGCATGATACAACGCAGTACGTCCAGACTTAGTATCACCCAAATTTACATCCGCATGATGTTCCAACAAAAGCCCCGCCTGCTCCCCATTCCCCTTAAGAGCAGCCAGATGCAACGGGGTATACCCATCATTATTATGCACATCGATCACGCGATAAAAGCATTGATCATCCACCATTTTCCGCACATCAGGATGCAGCAGTTTACCCAATGTGTCGCTCTGCACCGCCAGATGCATCACCGTATTCCCATCGGCATCCCTCGCTCGGAAATCCGCCTTATACTGCAACAGCGTGCAAATAATCTCTATAGAAATATCATGCATAACAGCCAAATGCAGGGCCGTATGCGAATCTTGATTAACAATATCAACTCCTAAAGACATGAGCTTCAACACCAAACACTGTCGCTTCACCTCAGCGAGATGATCACTGAGCACATCACGATGTATCGGCTTATCACCAAACGCATTAATGTCGATGTTACACGAATGCATGTACTGATACAAGTCATGCACGATAAAGTTGCCGCGCTTGCCCAACTGCTCTTTGCTCAGACAGTTCAAGGCTGGTGCAACATTCGGAATATCGAGCTCTATGCCCATGTTCACATCCTTGCTGAGGACAGTATTCACGTCAACAACATCGGAATCAATGCAGTTATTCAAATATGTCAACTGCTCAATTTGCTGAGGCTCTACAGCATAGCGTGAGGTGTCCATAAAGTTGAGCAATCTAAGACCTAACTCATTCAATTCATTCACATAGTCCTTAAGATCAGTGTCACTTGTTGCATCCAATTGTTCCAGGAGCTTTGAACATTGGCTACCAATTGTTGTAGCTCCTTGTTGTAGCTCCTGAGTGAGGTTAGGATGATCATATGTGACGCTAGGCTTTAAGAGGTTATGCTTGAGGGAATTGTGCAATGATACCTCGACATTTTCCAAGAATACATTACTAAGGCAACGAATTTTACTCAAAAGACTTTCAACAGAGCCATTCACTGCTGTACCGGTTGTTGTTGATGATGTTATATCAGTATCATCAGTAAGAGCATCATTTTCAGATAGAAATACAGCTAAATCAAAAGTATCAACTGACTTGTCGGTTTTGTCAAGTCTCTCAAGTTTCTCAAGTCTTTCAAGCTTCTCAACTCTGAACCTCCTTACTTTCTTAAGCAATACAACTTTCTCCGCCTCTAGCTCTTTGATCATATTCTCCTTCTCTTCACAAAGCACCTCCTGCACTTTGACGGACTCCTGCAAACTGGAGATTCGCTCAGCAAAGAGTCTCCGTGTCCCTGCAAAGTAATCATTCACACTTTTCAGCATTGGCGGTGTAAATGTAATTCCCAACTGAGTGAGCTCTCTTAACAGATTGCTTTTCAATCCTATCTCCTGATTCATACTGATTGAAGTGCTCTTTGGCAGGGATTTCACACTAGTTGTACTTGCCACACTTTTAACCAGTGTTATATTGCCGAGATTACTAATGTTGCTGAGCTTGGTGATATTGGCGGTTGCTGGCGGTGCTGAGACAGGCGTGAGAATAGTCGGCGTTGTTTTCGGCACAGCGAATGTAATCAAAGGCGGTGCTTGCAATGTTGGTGTAACTGTGGTTGTCTTCAGCTTCGTAAAGACAATCTGTGGCTTGATGTTGGACACATTTGTGACTGTACCTGTGCTTGTGCCTGTGGTTATTGTTGGCGAGCCGAGGACTAAGTGTGATAGATTCAAATCACTGGTGATGATGATATTGTTGAGGTTGTCCGATGTGGTTGGGATTTTTGCACCGGCTGGCACTTTGATCAGGAACTTTGTTCCCAGTGGGATATTAGTATTCTCCATTCTGTAAAGCAGGTTGAATTAGATCAACACAGTGCTGGGAAGAACAATGCTAATACCATCATGTTTGGATTTTTGGAAGTTCAGTACTCTCTGAATATTTAGTTTTAGACTAACCTGTATTGAGTGAGTGTCGAGATTCGTTTCCAAATTCCCAAGGTGTTTGCCTTATCTTATCGGGTTTTTCGGCGATAATTAGCTTGATTAAGGATGATATTTAGACGCACTTCACGGTGATGTAGATGTGCTGCTTGCGATTAAATGTGTTTCCCCGATGTAGCAGTGATGATTGCACATGTGATTGGTCACTGTCGGGGAATCCCATACGTTGATGGCTTTTTGCCTTTTTGTTTAAACATTTGCTATCAGCTTTGAGGCACAGACAACGATGTGAAACACCGCTGGTGTTATCTCTTTCGGTGATGATCTCCAAAGGCACCGAGCGCACCGTGTTTTGTTCCCTCACGCTCCGCTTTTGTTGATTGTTGAATGTAGTCGTTGAGGTTTGGTGGCTTGCTTTTTCACGCGGGCAAGGAAGTACGGGAATGCGGTGATGCACACTCCAGCGTTGCCAGCTTTCCTTTTCGGTGTACATTTGGTTGCATATATGAAACATGCAAAGTCTTAAAAATTTAAACTTTTTTACACAAATATCCTGTATAATCCTTCAAACTTGCATGATAACACAATATTATAATTAGAAACATGTTATGCATGATATTTTATTGCTAGATATGTTTAGTATGATATTTAATTTTAATTATACATGTTGTATTTATTTGATGTATATTTGGTTGCCACCTTGAGGTTACAGCTGTTTAACTGATGTTTAATTTTTTTAATCTTACCCCATAAATATTAAATGAATGTATTAATTACTACATTATCTGCTTTATATTCTAAATAATTTCTTGACAGCTTGAAACTTGTTGCTCTTCTCGATGTTGCCATACCAATTTTGTGCATACTAGTTGCATATGTTAAATATGAATATTTCATTAATCTTCCAAAAATTTCAATCTAATTTCACAACAAAACGGTACATACAACATAATATTATAACATTATTATTACTTATACATTATAAACAATGTTCACCTTTAATTATCGCTTCCTTGTGCATATTTGCAATGAATTTAAAAGCTTAACTTATGTGTATATTTGGTTGCAAATATTAAACATGCAGAATCCAAAAATCCAGTAGTCATGAAAATTTAAACTCTTTTTTCACAAATACACTTTGCAATCCTTCAAGCTTGCTTGATAACACAATATTATAATTAGAAAAATGTAATGCATGATATTGCTACATATGTTAATTTAGTATTATATTTAATATAAACTAAACAGGATGTATATTATTGATGTATATTTGG
>JARJDQ010010530.1:0-10169 GCA_030264215.1 Geostiba sp. GC000077 | reverse complement strand
TTTTGAATTTTTCGAGCGAGGTTGAACCTTACCGCGCATGGCGTGTCTTGACAGCATGCGCATGCGCGTTT
Source organism: Geostiba sp. GC000077 (assembly GCA_030264215.1). Lineage (NCBI taxonomy): Eukaryota > Metazoa > Arthropoda > Insecta > Coleoptera > Staphylinidae > Geostiba > Geostiba sp. GC000077. The sequence goes on along the minus strand of JARJDQ010010530.1, from coordinate 10,098 downwards.
CGCGAGCGAGATGACGCGAACGCTACCGCTAACGAGTAAGGAGAGACGCGATACATCACAGCCAGCCTGCTGATTCCGCCGGCGAGCGAGCGAGATGCAGCGACACGACTCCCTAATGTCAGACTGCGCGCGGAACAGATTCCAGGTTAGACGTATGGTCGTTTGTTTATGCATGATGTAATGTTTGTATATAACGGTCACTCTGTACTTACAATTTTTGTACGCCCAGATCTCCGACTGCTCCGAGAACGAGCTGAGAAACAGGAAGAAGCCGCGTAGGGTGTTCATGTTGACACATTGCTTATTCTCTGGTTTCGGTGCGCAATTATAAATGCTTAAATGGATATGAAATATCCGTGTGGTTTGGCGACTTCAGGGAAGCAGTGCCAGTGAGTAATCTAGTTCAGCCTTGAGTAATAATAACAACACTTAACTGCTGGAACTTAGCGCATCACAACGCAAATGATATTTAATCGAGAATCGACAAAATGGCGTCAAGCTCAAGGCCAGCGCGCCAGTTGCCAGTCATCTTTGTTCAGATTAATCAGATTTATATTTTATTGAAATTGTATTGAAATTTCTTCCAGGCATTCCGAAAATTTAGGGAGTTTTGCCAAGAAATGATATGGTAAGAAAACGAATGTATTTAATACAGGATGTTCATTTAATAGGGGTATGATGTCATTGGTGAAATGCTAAATTACCCCTAATAAAAATACCCTGTAGTTTTATAAACAATGTATTGTTTTGTTTTGTTCATTGTGCTTTTATAAAATTCCTATTCACAACAGTATATTGCCAGCTTCCAGGATTACAGATTCTGCTTCCATTATCAAGAGTATCAAACGTATTAAAGGACCAATAGAGAGTCGATAAATATACCAGCGTAAAAAAATCATTTGCACGCGCGTTATCACATTTTCACGTCACTAAAATTATAAATATTCCTTAATTACACTTATTTACTCGCCACTCGCCAGAGCTCGCCAAAATATTGACACAAAATGGCCGTTCGTAAAGAAACATCATTATTTAAAAAAATACCTAGCCTAGGATATGTACAAGTGAACCTTGGCAACCATTCTTCAATATGTCATATAAATAGATATGATCATATGATTATCTGCATTATTGCAGTGAACATCTAGATCTATTATCTGGTCGCTTCGTGAGGAAATAAACTCTCATAGGATGGTGGCATGTCCTTATCCTCGGGATTGGGAGCACTTGGCGCAGCAGGCGTGTGCAGATTCGTTGTTTCAGCGGCAGTGGGCGCCACCTGCGTATTAGACTGAGCGTGTGTTGGCGGTGGCCTAATATTCGGCGGCGGTCTGGAGAACTCCTCCGACCAGCAAAGCTTACCATATTTCCGGCAGGTGTACAAGCAGAGGACGAAGACGATGAACGAAACGACAAGGCTGGTCGCCGATCCGATGAGTACGTGACTGCCAACGCCCAGCGGCTTGTCCACCTCGAACAGCTTCATCACCTTGCACCCGCCCTCATCGGGGCAATCGTAAAACGGACAATTAACAATGCCGTCGTTGAAGAACGCCTCATAAATGCACTTGCTCTTATCATTATCGCACGTTTTAAACCCGGCATTCTTACAGTGCTTGTATCCGGTGAAGGCGATCACGAAATCGGTCGTTTCGCCGCGCTGCAAGGGCTTGCCATCAATGAAAATGTATACAGTGAGATCCCCATATGGATCATCATAGGTCATTGTGGCGACTTCATGGTCCACGCCGAAGAAGTCATGCTCCTCCTCCGAATCCTCGTCCGAGTCGTCGAACCGGCTGTCCATCGCATGCTGTGCATCCAAAGTGCCGCACAATCGTAACGATGTCCTGCCATGGCCATCTTTGAATTGAATGTAGTCCACGCACTCGTGCGTAATCGGATCGCGTCGCAATTGCATGCTCTGTACGACGGCGAATATACCGATCGGCTCGGCCAATATCTGCGCGAAAATGCCGCGGCCCTTCACCTCAAACGAGCACTTGTAGTCGTGCTTCCAGTCGATTCTGTGATCGGATAGTTGTCGTTGTGTGATCAAAATTGCCGATTCTGTGCCAGCGCCGAGCTTGAGCGTGCGCTTGCTCGCGGGCGAACATACATACGGATTCTCCACGGTGTCTACAACAATAAGGCACAATAACGGACATGAAGCAATGCACTTATGATGTAATATCGTAACTTTTTGTTCCAGTTTTTTGTATGTAAACATAACCTCGAGTCGCTAGTACTTACAATTTTTGTACGCCCATAGCTCCGGGAACGAGCTGAGAAACAGGATGAAAACATGGAGGGTGTTCATGCTGGCAAAGGCACTGCGGACATTGGATATTCCGTGGCTTTGGTGCGTAATTCTAAATGTTTAATTGGATGATTCACAATGCGATACACAAACCACGACGATTCCAGAAATGCCAATGGGCAATTTGATTGCGCTTGTCAGTAATGTCACTAGTGTCAGTGTGGTGTCAGTTTTGTTGGTGACAAATCTGGGGATATTTCAGCCTTGAAATAACACTAAACTCCCCCCAGTCGACTTTTGTGCCAGCCGTGCGCATAATTTCTGGTTACAATGGTTTCTTTGTTAAAAACTTTAATTTTTATTCCATCGCAGTGTTTAGGAGCCCTAAATGAAAACATAATATTGATTCGCATTTATTTTACTGTTTTACACACATTTGTTTTATGTGTATTGGCTATTACTAGCGAGATTGGTGGTGTTGAAGAGCAAACAATTTGAAAACGAGTGCGAGTAAACTCGTCTGGAGTCATGTGGGGAATACTTACAAGAGGCAAGCTGTTGAATTTAAAAACGCGTGTTTTTGTGAATTCTAACATAAAATAATTCACTGTGTTATCAAACTTAAAACTTATCAGGAGGAGAACAACCAGCTTCGACAGATCGACGGTTTGGTGGCGATGGTTGTCATAGCACATGGAAATGAATGGTAAAATTAAGCGTGGTTTACAAAATAACCCAACTATTGGCCAATACGTGTAATCAATCTGTGGTTGAACCACCACTACCACAACACAACAACTAATTTGCATATTAAACAGAAAACTCTTGACCTCATTCATGTGTTGAAAGCATGGGTTTTTTAGTGTTTATTAGACAAGACAAGAGACAATACTTTGATGACACCTTGATCGTTATTCTTTAAAAAGGGAAAACCCTAGACCTAGACTCTAGATAGTCATATAGATAATAAACACCGTTTAGTGTTAGTCTGTGGTGTTGGTGTACCCCACCCTCAATATTCTACACATTACCTGGGATGTCTAGAATACCCACTATCAAGCCAGACGACTGCACAAAAAGGTCTGCCAAGGAATTCATTTATAGGATAAGGCAGATAGACGGTGATGAGGTATACTGGTATACAAACACTAGAACAAGAACTCAACGCTAAACCGCTAAAGGGAAGCTGGATCGTGGAGCTTGATGGATGTGGAGCTTCAGCTCAGCCTTTCATATTTATAAAGATATAGGTCGAGGTTTGGGGAGACTGGAGAAGTGGAGACTGATCGAACTCAATCGTTAAACGGTTATTCCAGGATTAGAAACAAGGGACTAGAAAGACTATCTCATCACCTATCATCTAGTTCTAGTCTATCATCTAGTCGACGCGGTAGACTTGACTAGAGTAGGGAGTGGAGATTTTGCTGGAGGTCTAGAGTTGTCTAGAGGTCTAGACTCTGGAGACCGAGGTGAATGGAATTCGGATTTCGTGAGAACGATGAGAAGTAGAATCCATATAGGCGATGTTGGCTTCCCGGCTTCCGTGTTCTAGTAGGTTCTTGCATACTGCATAGACGATACAGACAGTAGACGTAGACTTTTGTCGTCAGGCAAGTCAGGCTTGACGGCTTGAGTTCGGGCGGTTCGAGCAATTCGAGCTATCCACGACTCCACAGCAGCCGACTGTCCCAAGCGGGTCAGGTCAGGAGTGGGGCGAGCGACCCGTCCACCCGTCTGTAGAGGTAGACTCTCGCCTCTCTCGGTCTCTCTCCCGTCTCTCCTCTCTCCGCAGTCAAGCCTCAAGCCACTCAACGACTCCACTCCAAACACTCCAATACTCCAATATTCCATCATAGCGTCAGTTATTAGGAGATAGGAGGTAAAGCAACTCAAAACGCAATAACACAAAAGCATGTAGAACTTGCAATGTAGAAAGTCTGCAAGGGCAAGCATCAGGACTTGAGATTCAGTACAGTGTTTCGTGTAGTGGTGTAGTTGTAGTGCATAGTGGACAGTGGACTATAGTGGCAGAGAAGGCAGAGACATTCGATCATTCGTTGAAAGATTGAAAGATTGAAAGCGTTGAGCCGGTCGGCGTCAGTCATCAGTGGAGTGTAGAGCGATTGGTTGCGGACTAGCGGCGTCCCGGTGAATGCCCGATCGGCGGATGTGAAGCTCCACACGCCGGAGAGTGACGCCGGATTGCCCGGAGTGCCCGGTGTGCCCGGTGTGAATCCGAAACTCCGAATCGCAGGGGCTGAGCGGTCGCCAAAACCAGTCGCCGGCGAGATGGCTCCGCCGCCGCCGCCGACCGTCTACTTCAACTTCCGCACCTGCTGCCGGCTCTGCCTCACTGACAACTGCCCGATGACAAACATCTTCGCCGCGAAGAACCAAAGCCAGCCGCCGGAGCTCGTCGAGAAGATCTACGCTGTGATTGGCATCAAGGTAAGTTACTAAGGAGTAACAAGCAAGGAGGTTATGTTTGCTATAGTCATCACCCATCACCTAACTCATCAATATTCATTGGAAGTCTTAGTTGAGAGCAAAACACATAGTACAACACAAAAGTTGTATTGATTTCCACTTCTTTCCACAGATTACTACCCAAGACAACATCACCACTAACCTATGTGACAAATGCTTCCTCTATGTAACAAACTACAACAACTTCAAGAATGAGTGTCTCATAAACCAGGTGAAGCTAGCTGAACAGTTGAGTGTCTATGAGCACACTCTCATTAATGAGGTCAGTCTTCCTTTACAATATGTTGTACTACTGAGCAGAAAACTAAACAAATTTGTTTGCAGAGCATATTGATCAAAGATGAACCACTCTCAGATGATGATGATGATGATGTGGTGTTTGTGGCAGATCATCATCAGGTTCAGACCCCATTGATAGTGAAAACTGAAACACTGAATGCCTCGAATTCGCATGAATATGACGAAGGTCCGCCGATACTGTCGCCGCATCTACCCACCGCGGAGATGCTCCGGAATCTCGAAGTGGAAGTCAATACAATTGAGCAGGTGGAAGACCCAGATGCAGTGGAGACAATTGAAACCATTGAGACAATCGCACCCGCGGAAACGCCAAAGAGAAGTTTTCGCGTCCCCGAGTTGCCGACGTCGACGCCGACGCGTCGTACACTGAACGAATCGCGAGACAAGATCGATTTCGCCGCCGGTTTGAATCTCGCCAAGAAGATGGACAACGTGAATATGGAGCCGTTCACGCGCACCGAAATTCAGTATCACAAGCGCTTCCAGATCATCTACACGCAAAGGATCACCGATCGCTGTGCGTGCCACAATGAGGGGAAGATCTCGTACAAGGCGATGGTGTCGCACCTGCAGAAGTTCGACGGCGTGCTGCTGCCGCCGTTTTCGTGCGCGAACTGCTGCACGACCTTCACTCGGTCCGGCTTCGCGAAGCATCGCTTTCACGAGTGCTTCAAGGCGAAGCTCTACGTGAATATGTACGCGGCGGGGAACGAGGTCGAGCGCGGCATCAACAAGCATCGCAACTATCAGTCCTTCAAGTGTATGATCTGCGAGGGTTCCATGCGCGTCTTCGAGGAGTACGTGAACCATCTCAGCGAGCACATGATGGGCTTGGCGCGGCCGAAGAGCGTAAACGCGCTGTGCGTGTGCAACAAGGAGTTTAGCAGCGCGGCTTCATTCCGCCAGCACATGCTCAGCGCATGCGTGATGAAGCCTAGCTGCGATATGTGCGATGTGATGTTCGACACGTGCGAGGAGTTCAAGGCGCACTGCGTGCGAGAGCACGACGACAATGAAGGCGAGAGCTTCGAGGTGGACGAGCAGTTCGAGCTGTTGGAGTTGCCGTTCACGCCGTTGTACGCGTGCGTCGAGTGCAACTTGAAGTGTCGTCAGGAGTTGTTCCTCGTTGGGCATCTGCAGCAGGCGCACGGTTATGATCAAGAGGCGGCGAAGCGTGTCGGTGGTGATTGTTACATCGGACCGCAAAATGGCGTCGATGGCGACGGCGAGCTGAACAACGGCGCGGAGATGGCGCAGGATGAGTTGCCGCTACTGGTGCGGATGGCGACGCCACCTCGCGCTGGAAAGTCGAAGAAGCAGAACAACACCGAGGAGCTCTTTATGCAGTCCGCCTATCGGCTGCAGCCGAAGTCGAACATGTACGAGTGCCAAATCTGCGATAAATTGTTTAGCAACAGCGTCAACGTGCGGCGCCACTTGAAACTGGCGCATCTGGCTGGGCAACCCAATCAGCAGCGCATGCGCATCTTCAGTTGCGGCAATTGCAACTCGGCGTTTCAGGATATGGCTGAGCTGCAGAGTCATCTAATGTCGGCGCATTTCAACACCTGCAAGGAGTGCGGCAAGAAGTGCGAGAGCGCCGATGAGCTGGACAAGCATCGCAGCAGCCATTTGCGGATTTCGTTGACGCGCGATCCGAAAACGCAGAGTTATCGTAGTTCAGCGGGCAGTGGCAAGGCAGAGGGTGATATCGAGATGCCAGTGCTGCAGTCGATGGACTCGCAGGACCTCAAAGTGCTGCAGATGCAGTGTGAGATCTGCCAGCGGCGTTTCGCCACGCCGCGCGGCTTGGCGATTCACATCAAGCGCAAGCACGAAATGGCGGTGCGTCGCGAAGTTATGCACGTCTTTCCGCAGCGGTGCGTGCGCGCCGGGTGTCACGTGATGCTCAAATCGCACACGGATTGGTCACTGCACATGCAGCTGCATCGCGAGGGCGAGAACGCGTCCAGCGCCAGCAACAGCCCCGCGCGTCCCGATGACACCGATTACTTCACGTGCAAAAAGTGCTTCAAGGTATTCGTGAACAAGGGCAACCTTAGGCAGCACATGCGCACGCACAGCTCGCAACAGGCGACCAAGCCGAAGAGCTACTTCTGCTCCATCTGCAAGCATGTGAGCGAATCGCAAGCGGATTGGACGAAGCACAAGCAGAGCCATGTGGTGCCGCCTGGCGGCAAGAGCGTGTACTGCAAGTTCTGCAAGGTGGCGTTCGGCGATGAGCAGCAGCTCGCTGCGCACATGCGCGATGAGCACGAATTGGAAGACACGAAGCCAAAGCCGCGACAGGTGGCGCTGCTCGGCATGGGCAAGAAGGGCACGAAGGTCGAGTGCGACATCTGCCACAATCTCTACGCGTCGCCGGACAGTCTGCGCTGTCACAAGCGTCGGCATAAGCTGCAGACGCCGCGGTTGCAGCAAGCCTGCCCCAGCCCCTTCGAGCCGAAGGTCAACGTCGCCCCAGCCAAGCTGAGCATCGACACCGACAAGCTCTTCAAGAACAAGACGTTTATCTGCATCACCTGCGGCGACCTCTTCCCCAGCACGCCGGCGCTTTCCGCGCACCAGATCGCCGTGCACGGTAAGCTGCGTTGCCCCACCTGCTGGCAGTTCTTCGAACGTCCTGCCGACCTCAACGAGCATGTGCGCACTGCGCATGTGAAGCCGGAGCCGGCGAATGCGGGCGGCAAGCGGAAAAAGTCGTACGAATACTGCAAGGTCTGCGGCGCGGAGTTCGACGCCGAGGAGCAGCTGTGCGCGCACATGGAAGCTGTCCATCCGGAGCTGCCCTATCTGCCGAAAGGCGCGTCCAATTGCCCGCTATGCGGCGAACGCTTCAAAAACATGGCGGCGCTCTCCAGCCATATGCGCATGCACAAGCGGCGCGGCGAGACGCTGGAGACGCATGCGCCGCGAAAAGCCAACGCGAAACAAGACCAACCCGCTCTGATCAGTGCAAACTCGAACTCAAACTCGAACTCGAACACGAATAAAAATGCGCACGTTTTTAAATTTTCCTGCGGCATTTGCCAGCAAGGCTATGAACTTGGGGCGGAACTGCGTCGACATATTCTCGAAAAGCATCCATTCTAGGTTAGGTGCACTCGAATCTCGCGTTTAGACTTATTAAGACTTTATTGTAAAGACAGCAGAAGAAAGAAGAGAGAGGTTATTAATTATCGTCATGCCGTGGCGTAAGGCGAAGAAGTGTTATCAACGCTCGGTATGTAAGTTACCTAGTTGTATCCCAAGCATCCCAAGGAGTATTATAGTTTGACATTGTTTATACATAGCAAAGAGGTAATAAATTTCGTACAATTTTGAATACAAAATTTCATCAATCTGGGTCTTTTTAGGGGCACTTCGAAATTTTGGCTATTTTTTGTTTGGACTCTAATAAGGCTTCTTTCTATTCCAACCCCTCTCGGTTCGGGAGGAATGCCCAAAAATGCACTTTGAAATGTTTGCTATTAGACATTTTTTGTCACGCGACGGAAAGACCTTGGTATTTTCCAAATACCTTTCCTATTTTTAAGTTTCTTTCTGGATTCTAATATTCTAATCCACTTTGAGTTTTTTGCGATTTTTTTCGACAAATTTACAAATGCGTTCTTTTTATTAAGTTGCTGATAGTCAAGTAAGGATTCTAATAGTCAAGAAAACGCTCTTTAATAAGCCTTCCGTTCCAACTCTTCTCGGTTCGGGAAGTCCTCAAATCCACTTTGAATTTTTTGCTATTTGTTTTTACATTTTTATATCATTTTTACATTTTAAATTTTTATAAACGCGTCTTCTTTTATTACGTTTCTTTGCGGATGCTGATAGTGAAGAAAACGCTCTTTAATAAGTCTTCCGTTCCAATTCTTCTCTGTTTGGGAAGTCCTCAAAAATCCACTTTGAAATTTATGCAAAATTTAGAATTTTTTTCGTTACGTCGGAAAGTCCACTTTTAAGTTTCTTTACGAATTCTTATAGCAAAGTAAACGTTCTTTAAGATGCACCCTTCCCAACCTTATTACGGTAAGGAAAGTGCCCTAAAATCCACTTTGACTTTTTATTGATTTTTTTCATAATTTTTATATCATTTGGAAAATCCTTGATATTTTCTAAACGCATCCTTCTTTATTAAGTTTCTTTACGGATTCTGATATCTAAGACACCGCTCTTTAACAAGCCTACCGTTCCAACCCTTCTCGGCACGGAAAGTTGTCTAAAATCCACTTTAACATTTTTGTAATTTTTAGAAACTTTTTTGTCACGTCGGAAAGTGCTTGTTGTTATTTAAAATTTTCCAAATGTGTTCTCTTTTTGCGTTTTTCTAAATCTTAGAAGACGCTTTACGTTCGTTATTCCGTAAAGACATTGCCGTTACTATGACAAAAAATGAATGCGACCGTGTTGTATATGTTACAAATTACGCTTATCCAATTGTCTCATATTACATTCCCGCGAGCCGCGCAGCGGCGAGCTAATCGCCTTAGCTAATTACCTTCGGCGGCTTTCATCTTTATTTTCTTTAGTGCTTCTGAGTGCCAAAGTGAGTGAGTGAGTGGTGACAGTTGAGAGTTGACAGATGACAAAAATAAAATAAAGTCCATTGCAAACAACTCCCAAAAGAATAATTCGACCCCTAGGGCTGTCGGCAAGCTAAATAAATTCTTGTATAAAATTATCTGACCCTACCCGGGTTGATTGATTCTTTAACTATGAGCTATGATATAAAAAACGCCTAATTACAGCCGTGCTTTAACGCACAGCCAACTTTACGTTTTTTTAAGTTTTGTGCTTTTTGTCGTAGACTTTCCCGGCGTGCGAGTCCAAATACTTGGAGTCTATAGCGGCACCACACAACTTTTAGTTAATCGACGTTCGCCTCATGCTCTGTGCTATTCCCACCCGTTAAATGTACGTATGCCGTGAGTCGAGACTTGTCACTCGAATGTTTCCGAAACAATCGAAACGAATAAAGACGAAGCTTGTTTTATTTATTTTCATGACAACGACAAAAAAAAGACGAAACGACGAAACAC
>JARJDQ010010513.1:0-14265 GCA_030264215.1 Geostiba sp. GC000077 | reverse complement strand
TCACCCACCAAGCCACCCACGAAAGGCTATCGCAACGTCCAGGCGAAGGTCAACAGTTTTAATGCCAAATCGAAAACAAAAGTGCCTAATACTAATAACAGTTCACTCCACTCATCAAGCAATAGTAACAGTCACACCAACAGTAACAGTAACAGTAACAGTAACAGTAGATTGAAACCATCAGATAAATCCAAAATCAAATCAAGCAGCAATTCTAAATTAAACCGGACTGATAGTATTTCTAGTGTATCTAAATCATCAAGTTTCGCTAAGAAAGCCGCCAATAATAATAAAACTAAAGTTAGTAATAACAACAATAACAACAATGTGAATGGTAACGCTGGCGTTACCAATGGTACCAATGGTACCACTACCAGTACCAGTACCAGTAATAACTCAAGTGGTGGTACTGCTCAATCGCCAGAGAAGAAGAAGTTCCTTAAGAAAACACCGAGCACATTCAGTCTGGCAACAAGCAAAAAGGGCACTGAGAGTGACTCCTCCAGTGGTCCAGCATCGTCCCCCACGAAGAAGGTGGAACACCTGCCGAAGATAACCGAGATGCTGCCACCGGCGACGGTGGTATCAACCACTACTGAAACGGTCACCAAGCCGTTGAAGATCGACCCACCGACAATCGACACGCCGCTGAAGAACAGTGCAGCCTCAACGAACATAATGGCGAAGCCGATCAAAGAAACGCCAATGTACATGGACGAAGGTAGGGTGCTGAGTGCTAAAAGCGTCTCGAGTGCAATAGAAAGAATGAACGATACTGTTCTAGATGCGGAGACGCTGCTCAAGGATCATAATATGTCAAAGCTGTCGCCGGCGGCCACGGCGATCATATCGCTGTCGAGCGAACCGCCGCCGCAGCAGAGCCGGACCGGCGCACTGCCGAGCGTGGAGACAACCACGACGACCTCTTCGACGGCCGCCGGCGGCGTGATGAGCGGCGGCGGCGGCGGCAGCGTGATACGCACCAACAACGGCGGCGTTACGCACGTGACGATCGGCGGCGGGAATGGAAACAATGGCCAAAGTGTAAATAGTACGTTAGTCACAAGCAACGGCGGGGTAAAGAACAACATTAACAAACTGATATCGCCGGACGAAACGTTCGGGGCGCGCGTGCACTACGAGAACAGTGACGTGGGCAAGGAGCGGACGATGCTGCCGCAGGAGGTGCAGCCGATTAAAATCATGGTGCAGGAGAAGGGCCAGAACATGGAGGTGCAGAGTGGTAACGTGCGGTTTCCTCCGAACGCCACCAATGGTACAGCGCAGGGTGCCGGGTAAGTTTACCGAAACCTTGAACCGAATAAAAATGCAAAACTATCGCAAATTAAAAAATACATCCACTTCGGAAATCTCCATCATAATTTATCAAATTGGTGCCAAACCGTCGTGCTGGAAAGTTCAAGGATTAATCTGTGTGTTTAATTAGTCTAGCTTTTTAACTGGAGCACCGCAACCGGACGTTGAAGGGAATAAGTCAAAAATTTCATGCGCCGCGTTATATTTAGGCACGCATTATTTGGGTTAATCGACCGACTGTTAAGAGGGACAAAGATATGAAATTCGTATTGGCCAAGTCCACCTCCACGTGCACACATACCCGCTTCATGTTTTCGGAACACTAAAAATGGTATTGGTGGCAACAGCAACACGATTCTGACCGCAATTCGCATCGCGCGCTTATTTTTACTTTTTCACCGCGCCACAGCACCACCAACCCCCCAAATGCTGGTGACGTGAAACACAATTAGATATTGCTACCGGTTGTGGTTTTTACGACTTTGTACTTTGATTGAAAGTAGGTGAGGTGCAAAATATAGAAAAATGCCGAACAAAGAAAACCGTTATTTGTTATAGTTACACAATATAGGATCTTATATATTGTGGTGATTTCAATCGGCGATAAGAAACGGTGCGACTGTAAATTACTGCTAATTAATATTTGCATTTTGGAATTCAGCGAATTCTGGATATACATCAATCAGAAAGTTCTTCTCTCCCATTGCGCATATCGTATTATATTAATAAATCACAAAGTTCGTAATTGTTTTATACTTTTATGCAAAACACGACTTGCACATGGCAGACGTAAGCAACGTGAAGTGGCAAGAAGAAAGGGCAAAAATATATCGATCGTAACGCCATGTGCAGATGTTGTCAAACACACATACAGTGTGTTCACCTGTTCACGTGCCTCGTCGTCGACTTCACACCAACATCCAACACAACAGCACAATTAACTTTTGCTTTTTCACGATATAATTGGATACCCTATTTTTGTACGGATCAATTTTGACAACCTGTAGATTAGATAACAGCGGAAAACAATTGCAGCTCGGTGCAAATGATGATAGAACAGAGTGCGAGTACAGAAAACAGAAAACAGAAGAAAATAGAAAATCAATGTACACCTTTCTGACGTACACCTCACTTAATGCACCCGCTTTTCGTGTGCTCAATTTGCACACATTTAAATGCAACAACAAGTTTAACAATAAGTTATTTATAGCCTCATTAACCAATTCCCACTATCCGCTAACACTGCACCCCTTGTTCCTGTTTATTATCAACTTCAGTCTTCAGTCTTGAGTCTTGAGGGTCTTGAGTATGAAATGAGTGCAGTGAAATTCTGACGTCTTCAATCCCTATCGCATTACTGCATGTTGTGTAGAGCAGTGGATCGCTCCTTGAGTTTGAGGGTAATTTTAATCAGCGTTGCAGAAGTAATATAGTTAATAGCATTTTCACCGGGGGCAGGTCCAATCAACCCTATGCCTTATGATGCGCTGAAAGCTTTCAAAATGAAGCGAAAGTTTAATGGAACCCTATAATTACAGCCGGTATTCTTCCATCCTTGAAAACCTAATATGCGTAAAATGCTTGGCAGGTTTTCGTCAAAGTTTTGTTAACTAGATATCTGCGCCATTGTTGGGTGCAGCAATTACGTGCTGCTCAAAATTGCCTGCATTTGTTATGCTGAAGGGGATTTTTCCAAATGGAATATGCCATTCAGGCGGAGAGGACGTACCCTTTGAGGTTTTCAATTTCCTTTGATTCTATTAAGTGCAAAAGGAACACACATAAAGTAAAAGAAATAAGAGATCCAAGCCAAAACGGTCATTTTGTAACCCTGACACAATTTCGTCCGGGTCGCCCAGAAAAAAAAAGCGGTCGAGTCCACCATGATACCACACCACCATGCCATGCCATGCATTTGTCGACAAAACGTGGCCATTACGTGCTTTTAACTACTCGCCGCGTCAAGTGTTTCAAGTGGAAACGAAATAAATGTTGACCAAACGTCGGTGTAAAGTGGCAGTGGGGGGAATGCCGAAAAGGAACGCCGAAGCAAAGGAAAACAAATCGAAGCCGTGGCAGCACCAGCAGGCCAACAAGGAATGCAAAATCTAATGTATTCAGGGCATGGTGTGGTGGAGGTGCCTAGAGAATGGTGTTTCTTACGGCAGATTGCGGGGCGGTAAGGGCTCGCGAAGGGGGGTGGTTTCTCGCGTGCGGAACACACCGTCAGCACACATCGACGCGCGCGGTCCGGTCTCGCGCTTGGCGAGTGGAATATGGCGTGCGGTCATTAGTCAGTGGCGTCGCCAGCGTACCACCAGTCGCGTCATAAAGACATATTCGCGAATTTCGACATGATTCACACCCTGTCGCCGAGATAAATGATTCATAAGACGATTAAGCAAAGTTCAACCTGCAGTTGTCAAAAGTGTAATTAATCGTGAAAGTTTGCGTTTTGAGATGAGATGAGGTTTCGAGTGGGGGTTTCCTATTGACTTGCGAGTGTTACGCCTCTGGTAGCGGCAGCGCTGATGGTAACTTTGGAATAAATCTTTTTTCATTAACTTTCATGGGTATATGGAACGCGACTGCGACTCACACACATACGCGTATCGCGGATCGCGAGGGGAGCGCGGAAGGTTGCCAACACACAAAGTCGAAAGAACGAAACAAGAACACCTTATAACGCGCAGCGCCATCGGCAAATAAAGAACGTCCACGCAGTTCGTGCGCCATTTGCTCGCCATTCTTGCGACACCATTCCGGGGGGTGACAAATCAATTCGCGGTGCAAACCACAACCGAAAAAGTGCAGTAAGATAAACATTTCCATCGTTGTAAAGTTGATACACACAGAATTCCAATGAAAATTAAGGCGGAAAGGGAGAAAATGACTTTTATTTACGTCACGCCTTTGTCGGACGGCAACGAGGGCCCGAATTACAATCGAATGATTGAGAATGGGTAACGTACCAACATTTGATTAGGGCACTTTTTAAAGGCACGTTTTTTGGTCTCGCTCTAATCGGATGCTTACTTATATTTTAAGGGCACCACCTCACATCGACGAAGGCGGTGATGCGGCTGAAGAGGTACCAACATCCAGATGCGGTCGCTTCATGCACAAATTCAAGCAGAAAATGAGCTGCGCTTGCTGCAATCGCCAAGGTGTCCAAGGTGCCCAAGGTGATAAGGGTAAGCAAGGGTGTTTCGCGTGCTTGAAGAAGAAGAAACTGCACGACGTCGAGGAGATCATCATCAGCTCCGCGGAGGAAGTGGAGGGCGCCAAAAAGTCCTTCCTGGAGAAGCTAAAGTGCTGCAGCTGCAGACGCAGCAACAAGGTAGGCGACTCCACCACGGGTTGCTGTGGACGGGGCAAGAAGAAGGAGAAATGGACTGAGAGGAGGGATAGTATTCTGAGTGCACCGGTTCCACCAACCGCGGGGTAAGTGATCATATCTTGCGTGTTGCGCACCATGAATCTAATAAAATGTTGTATTGATACAGAGAACGTTGCAAGAACTTCTTCAGGCTTTTATTCTGCTGCTGCGGTTGCGGTTGCGGCAGTCGATGTTGCAAGCGAACACCACCACCGCCCAAAATCGATGACGCCGCTAGCCGGCGGGCATCGTTGCTATCAAAGAAAAAGAGCTTAACGCCGACGGTGATTCCGCAAGAGGTAAGCGAGTGTTTGCTTATGAGTTTTTGTTCTGGAAGCAGCTAAAAGCATAATTTAGTAATAGGGGTCTTCGAGACCTTGCGCGTTTAGGAGTTATGGCCATAGCATTTCCAATAGTTGCCCCCTCCCCCTTCCCCTACCACGGTGACCTTGTAGCGATATAATGCGCGTTGATTATGCACGCAATGAGAATACATATGAAAATGGCGCATAATAAGTATGTGAGGCAACAAGAACTTTCCCAGCTAGCACATTAGCCGATAGCGCCATCTACAAGCACTTACCTTGAAACACTCGTATTTAATCCTGATGCAAATGTTGCAGGATCCCAAAAACAAGCTGGATAGCACGTTGGTGGAGTACACCTCGACGATGAAGGCTGCCATTCCGGTGTTACCCATTGCATTGGCGTACTTCTGTTTGTTCTTCAACATTTTCGCGCCGGGAACAGGTACGACTCCGCAGACTCCTCCAATTACAAAACACTAGGACTGACCATCTGATTCTTCTGCTTCTAGGTACTGTCTTTAGCGGATTATTCTGCCTGTGCATTGGTAAACCGCGATTCTCCCAACGCGATGATCCCAAATCGCGAATGGGCTCCTTCATCATCAACATCTTCATCGGCGCCGGGCAACTCTTCACTGTCCTGTTTTGCCTTGTCGGTTGGGGATGGTCAATATGGTGGGGGGTTATCATGATTAAAGTTGCCAGTAAGTAACCAACATTCTCCTTTACTTATTTATTTATTTAAAAGATTGCATTATCATTTGCCTTGCAGAAAAGTATCGAAAAATTAAACTCCTCGAAAAGCGAATGGAAGCGCAACTAGAAAAGGACGCAGCAGGAAGTCGCAGTAAAGAAGGCAGTCAAAGGCGAGACGTGGAAAAAGGACGATCCTGAGAGACGAACGGCCAGCACCAAATTGGCAGGAGCATATCGCTAGTTGTTCAGGATTGTTCCGATTAAGTTTGAATTTTGCATTGTTGCCTCGATTGTTGAATTGAATGCATTGCAATTCTTTTGTAGGCAATATATTATGTCAAAACGTTAAAAAAGCTAACGTTTGTTGAGTTGTGAAGGGTCGAAGGGGTATTTGAGTATTGAGTAATGTTATGTTAAATACTGAGAACCAAAATCAAACATATCTTCCTAGTGCATTTACATAGTTTAAATCTTGTTAATTGTCAAATTATCAAAACACCTACATATATTTTATACGGAATTATAACATTGGCGAAGGGGTGAGAAGTGCGAAGGTCGGATACATAACTAATATTTCTAAACGTAGTCAAAGACTAGATTATATTCGAAGTATATAGAACTTAAAATTGCATAAAAACTAAATTTAGGAATCTAGGTAGATTTGTCAGTTTTGCGACTGAGATACTGAAACGAGCGATTTTTAAATGCTTCATTGTAATATATCGCAGAACATACAGTAAGAAATTTGTAAATTGCGCACAGAAAACTTTCAACTTTAATTCTACGATTCTACCAAAAATCAAATCAAGCGTTACAGATTCTAAACAGTTACGTGATTCGACTTTTGCGAAGCAAGAGTATCGCAAGTTTTTGTACAGATCGCATCACGTTTAGTCTATACAAAAATGATTGATTATTATTAATACTGTAGACCGTACATTTTGTAAGTGAGTTAACCATAATCAATGTATATGTATAATTTGTTACTACAGGTGAATTGTAAATTAATAATAAATTAATTTTGCATTAAAATTTTACTTACCTTCTTATTGTCGTGCCTTAGAATTCATGAATCAGATAAAACTACATTCACAATTCTTTAAAATTATTGAGGACAACATTCGCCACAAGAATTTACCCAATATTGACTTGGATCAAGGATTTTGGAGGATAATTCTTACAAGTTCAAAAACACATATTTTTGCTCGTTTATTATTTTCACCTTCATATGTCTATGTCATTCACTCATTCTTATACTTTACTTATATTTATATATATAGATTTATTTATTTATATATGTATATCATAATCATATATTTTCTATATTTATCATTAAATTATTTCAGCAATTGAAATATATCATATCAATTATAACTTATATACAACAATTATTATACTTTGAAAAAAACGAATTGACTTTCAGTAATACTGAGCCTAGTTAATTTGTCTTCACAACCACGATGCATTTGTCATGACTTTCGCATTTAATGATAAACAAAACTCTCTCTTATCAAACGGCGTTTGTCCGTCATATTGTGGGGTCAATTGTACTTTTTGGTATTTTGTGTTCAACAACAATAAATCTGGTTACGAATACAAATTACTAGCAATTTGGCATATCATTACGCGTTTTGTTTAGTAATTATTTATATAATACTTGTCGAATTATTATTAATTGTTATCCATGTAATTTTTGTCAATATTCTTCGTTCTTTTTTTTTTTGTTGTGTTGTTTTGGTATATTCACCCGTTTGTATATAATTACATTATCTTTTATATACACATAGCTCAGAAAATACATCATACATTTAAAATAATGTATCGTTATCATTTTATTTGTATGTTTTGTTTTTTTATACTTTTGATCAAAACTTTTTTAAACCCTTTAAAAAAGTCAATATTTCTATATTTGTTCGATCTTGTTGGTTGTGATGGTTGTTTCGATTCAGAGATGCTTTCATACTTTTAGTTTCGTTTGAAAATTCGTTACCATTTCGTCGTATCAGAACGCAAGCGGTAATCGTGAATTTAGAAAAAGAAACGAGTCTGTTTTTGTATTTGCATGTAGTAGATTTTTGTCTTTGGTTGTAAATTGTAAAGTATAATCATGTTGTACGAGTAGTTAATTCAAAATTAATTGATGTATTTTTGAACGTGTAAGAACATGATGTTTCTTATTGTATTTGGTTTGGTTTTATTTAGGTCTTCAATTGTTTTTTGTGAATGGGGGAGGCGACGGGCAAACATAAAAAAGGTGACTGATTCGAAATTGCAGGCTCGAGTGCAATCTCAACGAAAACGAAATAAAGAGTATTTATAATAAATTTGTGACCATGTGACTCATATCCGAGTTTAGTCTCTGTGAGAGTGAATATGACGAGTATAGGAGAAGTCAAACATTTACCAATTAAAATGCCGATAATTATCATCTATCTTTTAACGTACAATATACTATAAATCACTATACTAACTGAAACTTAACGCGAAATATAATAAATATAATAATCTAAACATATCAGAAGTTAACTTTAAAAAGTTAAAAAAAAAACAAATGTCAATCATATCGACATAAACTAATCAACAACCTAAAACTAACTAACACTGAACTAAACACGAATTAATCAATAAGTAACAAAGAACTTGTCTTTTATATGCAAAATGCCGCTTGGCGTTTCATCGAAATTGAAAACTTTCAATCAAAACTGCTAGCAGTCAGAGTATCACAGAGACAAACAACAGGATATTCCATTTGTCCAATGGGAGAGAAGGCATTAAAGTAAATAATAAATTACAGTTTAAGTATAAATTGATGTAGGTAATGTTGTTGTTCTGATGTTGTTGATGATGTGCTGTTATACATTGTTGCGGTTGCTGTAAATTCAATTGGAATTGGTTCATATGGGTTGAGGGTAGGTGGTTGTTAGTTTGTAGTTACTGTAAATTCCGAGTAAAATGAAGTCTCTTAAAGCGAAGCGTACAAAAGTGTAAATGGCAAGTAGGTATATGATGATATCAGATCAATTTTGATGAGCAGCATGAGCGCGAAAGTAAAACAAAAGACGATGTGCAAAACGAAACGTAAACATCTAGGCCCAAGCAAGCTAGAGGAGTTCTAGAGAAATGGAAATAGGCATCTTCCATAGATCTTAGCTTAGTATTGACTAATTGTTCATAATTGAAACTGCAAACTTAGAACAAACAAAGTTTGACTCTCAGTCGCAGCTCGCAGACAGATGCAATTTCCATTTCTGTATTTCATGTGTAATCGCATTCGTAGAGTGCACTGAATTAAATTGGGAAAATATAAACGTGTGTGAATGTGGTGACAAGCAAAATAATCAAATACGCTCAAAACACAAAATTGTAATGTATCGTCAAAAACAAAACTGAAACACGCTTTAGTGTGAAAAAGATACTACCACCAGCTAGAGGCACAGATAATTGACTCAACTAAGTTGTTCTTTCTTGTGTTTTTTTTTCTTTTATCATATTTTCCATTACGACAAGTACAATTATTTATATGTATAGTATAATAATTTTAATATGTATTTTAGCATATTATATGTAATGATGTATTAGAATAGGTATGGTATAAGATGTTGTAGGTTCGCATTCCTTGTGTGATGCAACAAATGTTGTTGTTGTTGGGTTGGTTTTGTGTATTATGTTCTGTCATTTATCGTTTCAGTTCGGTCCTCAACCATATTTCGATTCGTCTGCTTGGTGCCGCAAACGAATGCATTCGACGTCGTTTAGCAGCAAGTAAATCAAAGCAACTTTTTCAATGTACACATTAATCAGGTAATCAATAAAAATTAAACAAGGAACATCTTCGACACGGATGTGTTCACAATCGAACGAACCAATTTCTTACAAATTAAGTCGAAATAACATTTAAAATAAAACAATTTGCGTAACATTACAATAATATAACTACGAAACTAGCACATTTCTCGTGAATTCTATTACATTTACAGTGTATTTCTCATGCGGGACATCGACAAATCAAAACTGGGGGGAGAGAGTAATTCGTTACAAAAAAAAAAAACAGCCTACCAATCATCTATTACTATATAATATTAAAATACTAACCAACACATTGAATTCAATCAGGTTTGTTAATATTACTCCGCCTCGAAATCAATTAAAACTTGTTAAATATCACCTAATCATCACCATCTAAGAATAAAATTATTTAAAATCAATGAAATTCACATGGGATCGTTAAAAATTCTTGAACGTTTAAAGAATAATCAATTTGTCAGTACGCTCAACCACCCAAACTCTTTCATTAATCTTCCAATTAGTTGTACCCTATTAATTATTTAATATGTTATTTCGATTTCAATTACTTTAATAAATATGTCCTACATTTCCCGATTTTGTTTGGTCCTCTCGCGTGATTGGAATAACTGCTAACTAATGAAAGAGTTTGACTCGTCAGTTGTTGATGCGTTTCCTTGTAATATGATTTTTAGTCCGTTTTGGCTTAGTTTCCTCCATTTCGTGTTTGAATTGAATTATTCTTTACTTCACTTACCTAAGCACTAACATTCGAGATTGATTCATTTAATACTATAATGATATGATACACTATCCTAAATTTAACTGTCTTTTTTTTTCCATAATATGTATTTTCTAGATTCCATTTCATTGAGTTCAATTACATACATAAAACGTATAGTCGATATTCGAAAAGGAAGAAGTCGTGAGAATATAGCATCATCATTTATCATCTCGACGCCGCTAGATTCTCACAACGTTTCAAATTGTATTCATCGTCATCTTGTACACACAGTTGTACATTTTCACAATTGCATAACGTCAATATTGTTATTGCACATTTGTCTTAAAAGATATTGTTTTCCTCCTTTGTTTCCTTTCTTTTTTTTCCGGTTATTATTCAATGTGTTGCTCTTGTTTTGTGTGTGTGTATATCTGTACGTATTCCAAGTGTTGTTAGTGTGTTTCAGTGTTTCAACAGTGTGTTGGGTGTGAAAAATACTCGTATGCAGTCAAAATGGAGTCGACGGCCATTTTAGATAGTTTAAGTTTACAGAGTTTACAGACAGAGAAAGTACTACTATTATTGACATCGAGTTAACTACTTGCGTCTCAATCTAATAATAATTTATCAACACTCTTCCCTCTTCCTTCTTTCCTCCTTCAGCTACCAACCATCCAAATCATTAAAATGTCAAAAAATTTCCGATTTACGAGAACCAAATCAGTTGCCAATCATTTTTTTTGTTTGTTTGTAAGGTACACCGTAGATTATTCACTAAAACCTAAATCAAGACGCAAGCTCGTAGGAAGACATTCAACTAATAAATGTGATACCATTAATTTATGTTTCGATTTGCATATTTTTTTAGCGCGCATTCTTAAATAATCCCTATACAATTCGCAGGTAACGCTTTTTCATCTAACTTCAATATTTTGTACGGACGAAAGTTTAAAATTAACATTGAACCTTGTCAAGCAAATCCAGATATTCAAGGGAGATGTGGATTTGATTGAGAAATGCCTATTGAAAGCTAGTTATTATCGTCCCTTTTGCCTACATTACCACCATAGTAATTGATAGCACATTTAGCCAATAATCCGAAAACATTTAGTCAATATGCAAGTGTTGTTATTATTATGTATATTGTATGTATTGATGTACTTCTCATTTAGAATGTTAGCATTGAAAATCATTTCACAATCAAGCGCAAGTTGCAATGGTCTCATCATTTGTTGAATAAAAGTGTATGTAGCCAATTGATAGAATAAAAATGCTTATGTACAAATAAAAAACATTCAAGAGTGTCTTCTTCTTGTGTTGTCTGATATGTTTTCGAATATGTATATGTTTTATATTTCCGTTTTGTCATCATTTGTTGGAAATCCATGAAATGTATGTAGAAATCTTGATATTCGCGCAACCCTAGAGATCACCATCCATATTCCCAAGATAATTATGTAAATAATATGCCGTTAATTTAATTTTAAATTATTGCACTAATTTGACACATTTTCATTTGCATTAATTCGTCATCAATAAATTAATAATAAATCTCTCTTCATTTCTTAAGTAGTTTATCCTCCTAACAAATAAATCAACTCTCTTACATGCATTTTGCATACAGTTGGCAAAATTGAATTGTGTGATATACTTGAGAATAGTTATTTACAAGTGCGTTGGTATATTCTGTTCGACTTTGCTGATAGGTTAGGTTTACTCCAAATATGTATGCAACGTCTTCAAAGTTCGAAGAGATATTTCTTAAAAGATTCAAAAAATATTATCTAATCGTAGTTAGTTAATATTGATTGGCATTGAAATTGTTAAATATTGAATCTCGGTAAACTCTGTTTCTGTCGAAACGTAAATAGCAGTTATTTTTATCCAATGTTACTTTACTTTTTACTATGATGCTCCTCTGTTTTACTTATTTTGGGTCCTCATCATTGCCAACGCTCAAGGAACACAATGTAGGCGTGAATTCGGCAGCCATTTCAGATCTTAGGTCCCACAGCTGCATTGCAATAGTATTCCCGCATTTGTATTAATCTCATATATGTTTCATACCTATTTGGCAATTAAATTGCTGAGAGCCAATCGAATTACTAATAAAATTCTTGAATGAATTACGCTGCGCTAATAATTTATACATCTTATTTAAAAAACTTTATTTGGTACCGGGGGAATTTGTAATGTGAAATGTAATACGTAATGTACTTAATGTATGTATCGTGTACGCCTAATAAGCAGATTTATATAAAAAATACTCTCGTGTATCAATTCTTGGTATCGTCGATTATTAAAATTAATATTTGCGTTGTCTTTTATACTTTCTTCGCCTTAAAGTCCCACGCATCGGTTGCCTACAACTTTCGCGCCACTACACCGATACATATTACATTCGTGTGCATTAATTTATATTCAGATCATTGCATCAATCAATTATTGAAAAATTGTCAATATTAGAGTTTCTTGGGAGAGTATCTAATATTTTCTGTTTGCGAAACAATTCAGCGCCGAACATTAACCATTAATGTTGTAATCTAATCCAATTCTTTTTTTTATATATATAAATAGTAAACGCTAAAGCTATACAAATAAATAATTCTAATAAAACTCGTTGCAATGTTGGGTTTGTTAATGTTACCGTTTTAGTTAATATTAATTATTCAAAAATGTCTTGTTTGTCATCAATACAATAAGAAATATGTAATTAATTATAATCATTAGCGATATGTATTACGTACTATTTGTCTATCCATTTCTCCATATTTCTTGAGATAAGTGTAGTTTTCGGTTGTTTGTATATTTGTATCGTCTGCATGTGTTTTATATATCTTGTTACCTCTTTCTCTCTCCGATGTCTTTCCTATGCCAAGATACATCCCTGTCCTCGCAAAATATTCCAGGTATTCGCGTTAAACGTGCGCGGTGTGTGTATGTGTGAGTGTCTAAAACTCTTTTATTGCACTCGCATGTAACAAGAGAAAAAAGGGTGATGTCCTACATTTGCTCCAAACTTGTCCGCCTGGAATATTTTATCGACCGACACTTTTAATACAATGCGACGATTCTCACTTTTTCGCTTGCTGCTAATTTTCCAACTAAACACGCAATCCTCAACATGTCAACATGCAGAGAGAGACATTTCGCTTGATGAACGCATTAATTCACAACTTAACAACACCGGAATATTTTGTTTTCCGTATACTAAACACTACAATAACAAAGAATCATTACATCGAACTAAATTTAAGATGAGATAGAAACTATATCAATTATTTATATCATGCGACTAAATTTTAAATAAATAACGTTATTATCATCTGACGATAATTATGATTTCAGTTATATGTTGTGATGTATTTGTGGGAGATATGTAATTCCTTTTCAATTTGTTGTCAGTGTTTTTTTTTCTGAATGTTTTTGCGGTAGGTCAAACAACGTCAACTGGGAGGCACGAAATAAACGACGTTGTGAGGGTGGAGGGGGAAACTATTTAAATTTCGCTCATCTTGGGCGCAAACGTTGCGAATCTTAATAATTCATTTCAAATGTCTTAAGCGAATTGCTGATTCGATAAAGAAAAAAGAGATAAAGATGAAAAGTTTGTGTAATTGTAGTTTACTGGTTCATGTCTTACTGGTCCTGCTCCATGCGTCTGTCAGTCGAACCATTGGAATTGTTCTCACCATTTCGTATGGACATGCTGCGCGACGACGAGAAGCACAGCTTCATTATGAATGGGAACTTTGTGCCTAGGAATCAAAATAAGACATGTTAATTATCAAATTATTAAATCGCGCGGCAAAATATGGATAATTGTCTCATTATTGAACGCATAGCATAATTCCTTTGCAATATTTTGCTAATTAAAATTCGTTTGCGGAGCAGAAAAAGAAAAACTCAAAAAACAGTTTCGGTGATTGCAGCCAAACCACTGGGGCGATTTGAATTTTCTCCTCGGATTCTTGTTGCTAGAAATAATCCGCATCGTAAACTGTTTTTGCGCGGCCACCAGAGGGCGCCGTTCACCCCCGCCAGTTTATTCCCGTTTT
>JARJDQ010010507.1:0-12000 GCA_030264215.1 Geostiba sp. GC000077 | reverse complement strand
TAAAATTAATTATAAATTAATAATAATAAATTATATTATTTGTATAACCGCAACTGCTGGCACAAATTATGTTAATATTATTATAAATTTCTAAATCTAAGTCTCCTTAATATTTAAACAGAAAACTTAACAGAAAACTAACTTTGCAGGAGTGTTGGATTTTTACAACAGCTGCTGTGCAACAAAAAATAATTTTGTTATTATGCATATTTCAAAATTTGAGGACCTCGTGAGGCCAAACGAAGACTTTCTCAGCATTTTGTTATGAAGATTATCGATTTCTTTTGTCATAAACTGCAATGTTACCTGGCGCCAATTTTAGTCCACCCTGTATTATGCACTCATATTTTCTATTTTCCTCTTCTTGACGTTTCTTTCATTATATCAAGATATTCAAGTGTTCTAGTGTGAATGCCAGTCACAGTACTATTGTATTACATTGTATGCTGTGTTTGTATGCTACTATGGCATTTGTACATACCACAGAGCGTGTTATGAATGGTAAATGAAATTCTGGAATGGGTGACGCGAACGTAGGAGTTGGAGTGCAGTATTGTGAGGCTTGCTGCAAAACTATAATCTAGCGTTTATTATGTTTATAATACGAATGGCAGTAGCAACACGCACTCCTTTTTTCACTAGGCACCCGCCGGGGGTTGTATAACGCGCATTAAATTATCTAATCAATAATTTCAAACGTCAACTTTGGACGCTGGGTATTGTAGGTACAGGGTGAACTATTAATCGCGGAAATCCGCTGGAGCACCAGAAAAATATTTACTAAATCTTCTTCACTTGATGGGAATCCTAGATATTTACAATTGAAGAAGCAATATCAATTATTTACCACCAATTTTGAAAATGAAAGGATATGAATTCAAGTAACTATTTAAATTGAAATGTTTTATCGATTGACAAAATCATACGAGAAAATGAATGTCAATAATCAATAATTAAAAACTAACAAACTGTATAAGATTTCGTTTCTCTAAAAAGATTTTTTTACATTTAAAAAAAATGAGATTCCAGAGGAATTCCGCCATTAATAATTCACCCTGTAGAATACACATTTACGATTACATAAACTGTTCTTCTAATTCAATAGAAAAAAATTTAATAAGTCTGAAAATTGGCAACCTATTTATAACCAAAACTCATTTGCGTTTTGATATAAAGTGACTTTGAAGTTAACCTTTTGCAAAAGCAAAATATAATTGATATAATTACAGAACCGAAATGTTTAGCCATCAAGTCAACTAAATTGCCATTGTAATCAAGCATAATTGTTGTGATTATAATCGTATCATGTTCATTCGAACTGCGAAAACACCATGCAGGGCGTTTTACATTTTTTACAAACAAAATCAATAGTCGCTGTGCTGTGAAATTGATTTATGGCAGAACTAACTATACAACATATTATTGTGCGTATTATAACAAATCTGGAGCACACTGCATGGCACAAAGTCTCCGAACTCATCAAAAGCTTTTAGTGGTCTAATAATAGAGGTCATTGTGGAATTAGGCATTATGAACATTGATTGAGTATACGGAATAAAACTTTTTAATATTTTCGATGTAATCTTGATATGATAACAGTAATTTTGCAGCCATGAGGATATGAGGGAAACGTTTTGGATAGCCCACTTCAGTTAGCGAACTTTTCCACCTATGTTACCTACCTATGTAATTTACTTTTTGTTATATGTTATTCTTGTATTCAAGTATTTAGGATGCGATTTTCTGTTTTTCTTTTATCGCTATAAATACCTAGGCCAAGGTTGAATAATCGCGTGTTGATGGACGATAGATAGATTATAGCATCCGACATCATTCGCATAGTAGTCGCAGAATCTCATTTACAATTTAATGCAATTCGATTGCTGGATGTGAACACATGTTCTTTCATGTAAAATGGCGTCTGCGAAAGTCGTAATCATAAATGCTTCCGTTGGTTTGATATGCAAATCGACAAATTGCAAATGCAAATGGAAGGTAACATGAAAAGCTTGCACGTGGTGGATGATTGCAGAGATTTCAATTTTGTATCTCGTGGCAGTTGGTCGTAAGTCGTAAACTTGTAAACGTAAATAGTTCAATGTCACCGGGGCAATGGCGAACGGTAAACTGTACGGATCGGTACCACGGTGCAAATCAGTAGTGCATTTTTGCGCAGTCAAAGCCTACTTTTGTTAAATTTAGCTCTGATGTTATAATCATCCGAAAGTGGAGTAAAGTGGAGTTCATAAATTCAAATAAATTCGAAACGAAATTGCTATTTACGATGATACTCTTGTTTATGAACACACTTTGAATACGCTTCTTGCTCGTGGAATTCTTAATAAAGTATGTAATAAATAATGTTGTCTACATACACCTGAGTATTGCTCAGTCAAGCGAAACCAGTCGTTGTTTCGCTCGATTTGGTGTGCACTGTATCGGCGCTGACTTATGTGTTTGCTTAATTTCCCTCAGCGCGAAGACGTCGATCCGCAGAGGTTGGCGATCGATAGACCAAGCGATAAATTCCTGGCCTTCCTCAACAAGCACTACGCGCTCAACAGTCCGATACGGCAGATGAACAACTTTGTCGTATACGATGGCTTCTTCCCCAAGAACGAGAGCAAAGAACAAGAAAACCAGAACGGGTACGATTAAATTCTCTTCTCGGAAATATCCACACAGAATATTGCATTGTGCGCACATTACAATACTCACAACTTGAACATACGCACTTTTTACACAAGCATTAATAATGGAACTAATTTGAAATAAATAATTAGGGGATCGCCACATAAAGGATCTAATGGGTTGCAAGCACAAATCATAACTTCGCCCTACGGCCGCTATGGCGCTCCACGACCACCATGCAGCATGGGACAGGTATAAATTAAACAAATTCATGATAATGATAATCATTGCCATTGCGCTATTAATACTTCAATTTCGACTGTGTTGCTTAGATAATCCATAATCAATCGGCGACAGTAACAGGCAGTGAGCAGACTGGGTAAGTTTCGGAGCAAATAATTACTGCATAGTTAGTCCCAAATCACGAGTTTAATAGTCTTCAATCTAAAAATGAGTGGCTAATCTAAAATTTTTATTCCTAATTTACATGTGTTTCATCACTTGGCTTATTGCATGTGTGCATGTGCTTTCTTCTGCTTTTCTCGCAAATGTCAGCACGGCGAACTCCTTTCCCCAGTTCTTCGAAAAGTCCCTCCAATCCAATCAACAAGATCAGCAAATAGATTTAAATGGCAAACGGTAAGACTTTCTTCACGCCACTTTACCAATACCAGTTTCCTCGTTAACCCAACCCCGTCGTTGGTTCAGCGAACATCAACTACAACAAATGCAGCAACCATCAGCATCTGACCAGCCTCTACAACAAAATGAGGTTTCAGCGACTTCCGACGACGCTCTCACTTCGGCCCCACTACTAAACAGAGTGCCATCAAACCCAAGGGTGGTGTCAGGCACAACCGGAAGTAATATGGCGAAGGTGATGCCGAATAAATATAAGCTTGTTAATGTGCCTTCGGTAGGCAACGGTATTTGTAACGATTCCGAAGAAGCGCGAATTGAGAGACTGGCACGGGTGAATTCAGCACCCTTGAATAATAAATCGGATGCTGAGCCTAAGCCGGAATTCCACTGGCCGTTTGCAGTGCCCACGCAGGATTATGTTTACGATAGGCGGTTCAACCACGGCCAGGTGCCAACCATGGCATCTGGCATTCATCAGCTTTTGCAACCCGATCAGTATATGCTGCCGAAGCAGGTGGTGCCACCCAAGGAGGAGATGGAGAAATCCGGACTGCCGCGGAATCGATCGGCGAGTGCCCAGCCAAATTATCACTATAATCAACACACGACGTATAATCAATTTGGCCATTACCAGCAACCAACTTATCCACCTCGGCAAATGAGCCAGCATAGAATCGAACCAAGAAAGAAACCCAGCCAGGCAGCTCAACCGCCAAACCACTATAGTAATGTGAGCAGCTATAGCTTCTATGCACCTAGGCCGTCGTCCAGTCAGCATTGCCAAGATTTACAACAAATGTACAATGATCAGCAGCGGTATCAGCAACAGTTGGAACAACAGTACGCTTTTGAGCAAATGCAACACCAGCAGCAGCAGCAACAGATGTGGGATGCATATCAAAATTGGTTGCAGTATCAATACATGCTGCAGTATCCACAACTTGCTCAGAACCAAGTGCCTGGACAAGTTCAATCCATGCCACAAATTGCGCAGCCCACTTTCAAACAAGCAACACCTCATGATAATGTTGTATCGTTGCCACCATCCCAACAGCAACAGCACCAACAAATGCAGCAACTACCTCCTCAACCAGCCCAAATAATGCAACAACCACAAGTAGTACAGCCTACTCAACCAATCCAACCTGTGCAAACTGCACAAGCTCAGAAGACGACTACCGAACACGAAATCGTAACGCCTGAAAAACTACTTCCTCAGTCAGCTATGGGCGAATCCTTGCGACCAGCACACTTACCCGTTAAACAGGGTCAACCTGCAATGTATTACAACAACGAGCATTTGGATGAACAAATGATGTACTCTCAAAGGACACCGTCCATGTACAATCCTATGGCTCTCTATCAAGCTTCTCCATATCAACAAATCTCACAGCAACAAATACATCCCAATCTAACGTATTCGACACCATCAGTGCCCAAATTGGCACAAAGCGTACAGGAAGTTCCTAGACTCACTCCGGTTGAGAGTGCACCAGCAGTATTAACTGCAGAGTCCGTCCCATCTCATCATCATATACTTCACCCTGCTCCTTCTCAAATGGTACCAGTACCCCATCCACAACAAATGCAACCTACTCTTGCTCCGTTAACTCATGAACAAATAATACAACTACCACCGCAACAACAGATCATGTATTACCAAAACATGTTGGCTCAACCGACTTATGCCCAGCACGGAATGAACTACAATCCGTACAATCCTGTCTTTGGTATCCCACCTCAACCACAAGTTTTACCTCCTGCCCAAACCATTATGCAACCTCTCTCTCACCAACCACAACAACCACAACAACCACAGCAATTTGAAACCCACGAATCAAAAGAATCTCGCCAAGTTGAAGAGAAGGAAATTTGTTCAACTCAAAGCACGAATCCCACGAATGAGACACAGGCTGATAAACCGCCAGTTGAAAGGGCTGCAGGAGATGCGCCTATCCCCGTTCAGAGACGAGATATTTTATCCTCACCCAGTCCATTGCCGATCATTCTGAAAAGCGACTTGGAACCGCTCCAGCCTTCAATACCCTTGCGACGACATCCCAAGCCTGATGTACCGATAGCAGAGCAGCAATCTTCCACGGCCAGAACCAAATCTAGAGGGTCGCCACCATCTTTACCTAGACCTGGGTCTGTCAAATCGCACCAAGCTGCCAACAACAACGTACTTAAGAACTCGGTGAGCATGGCAAGAATCAGGTCCAACTTTGACATAAGTGGGCAGCACAGATTAGCATTAGATGAGCCGAAAGCTCCCATATCTTACAGCCTCTTCGAGCAGAGCGGATCAGCTTCTGGGCGGAAGCAACAAACGTCTAATAAAAATACGGATATGAGTAACAAGGGCCCTTCAAAATCGCCACACAAACTGGACAATAAAGATCTGTTAAAGCGTTCGGCTATGATGAAAGAATTTCTAAACCAACTCTCGTAGAACAAATTGAACATTGTCATCCTTTCTGGTCCTCCTATCATCCATTATAACCTCATCTCTCCTCTAGATTCATCTTGCTAAAATACTTGTAACACTTCGGATATTTTTGCCATTAAATTCTTATTGTAAAATGTTTGTTTTCTATTATGGTGGCTTTAAGATGCTTTAAGATGCTTGTTTTTATGCTTGCTTAATTTACGTTTATTCATTTTTTCTGTTTCGTTTTTGTTTTGTTTCTCATTTAGGCCTCAAATAGCATAATGTGTGCCCGATCATAGCCAAGTAGAGAGCCAAAATCTTTCCAAAAAATATCAGGAGAACTCATATTGCATACAAAACCAGTTAAATCGTAAACTAGCTAGGAACAAAACAAAACAAAAACCGCAATTCCAGTGAGTCGCACAGCTCACCGTCACCACAGCCGCCGCCCGAGGACGAACCGGACGCGCCGCAGCCGCCGCCGAGCGTGCGCGTGGACCGCCCGCAGACGCTGGCTCTCCAACACCAGAACGCGGCGGACGCCCAGAGCAATCACGACGGCGGCGAGGACGACGAACTCGCCGAGATCGAGCGGCAGATCGAAAAGGTGCAAATCGCTAGTAGCAACGCCACCCCCCGTCACGTGCACAACAATACGCGCAGCTCGCTTACTTTCGGCGACGATGGCACCGCCGCCATGCAGGAGCGGAAAACTCCGAGTCACCTCACCGAGCAGGGCTACTTTGATTTAAAGTTTTACAGTCACAAACTGTGGTAAAAAGCTTCTCAGAAATCTTAACTACAAAATGTCAAGCGATAGACGGAACAACCCAAAAATTAAACTAATCAGGATGAGGATAAGGTTTGAAGCATATTGGTCGGCGTTGATTATTCAGTGGTTGTTTCAACCAAAGTACAAAGCGGTGTGGCACAAACGAATCAAGAGGTTCTCGACACTTCTCTTGTCGAATTCAAGATGGTGATCAATTGATTGCGCGAGCATTCCGCAATAATATTGGGCATCTTCAGAATGTTCGTTTTTAGTTATACCTATTTTTACTGTACTATGACTTAATTTTTACATATTTATTTTCGTAAAATCTAGTTAGTATAGCGAATGTTACCACATCATATTCTAGGCTAGATGAAATAGATAGCTGTAAGCAATACCTGAAAATATTGAGGGGCTAAAATTGAGCATTGACGATGCATAGCTGATAGCTTTAATTCATTTCGTTTACATTTAAGTTTTAGTTGACTTGGTTAAAATACATGCAAACGAACTAGTTAATTTGGCGCACATTGTATATTGGGATTCACGTTTATTGTTAGGTGATATTTTGTAAAACCAGATTTGTTTACATCTTTACAGGAGGGTAAAAAACATCTATTTAGAGCAATTTATGATATTGTAGGACGGCGATACAGCAATGACGATGAGGTAACAAACGGTAACAGTAAATGAGTAAAACCACCGAGTAAAATTTAGACGAATAGTGTCCAAAGTTGGTTATGAATCTTATGATTTTGGGCACAATATTGTATCTTAGATATGCATAATAACACCATACAAAAAAACATGACATTTGTTCTTTACAACCGAAAATAAACAATGAATTTTAACCACGAGTGTTTTCATCGAAGATTGACCAAGTTGTTCATTTTATACGATTTTAAAAGAAAACAATATTCATACTGTATGCTATCTATTTAAATATGTGTAACACCTGTGTAACATTGAAGTATTATCTTTAGCAGTATTTTGGATTTTCTCCAACTGCTAAGGGTACATGTTTTTTGCAGAGCTGAAAATGTACTTAATATAAACTGCAATTGTGCTTGCAGACTTTGGATTAATTCGAAATAAATTTAGTAAATTTTGTACCCCCTCGTATAATGTGGCATAATCTTTATTTAATTCAGTGACATCGCAAAGGTAAGAAATACAGTTTGTTATAATCACATTTAATACAAACATAAATAATTGAGTCCTTAACCAAATCATTAACTTATAAAACTTTGTACAATGTCATAGTTTGTAAAATAAACCTTACATATTGTTGGACTGTGAAAAGAGTGTCACGTGAAATGAGTAAACAAATTCGAAAGAATTCACAAGCTGCCAAAAGTTAAAATGGTTTATCCATTTATTATTCATATTTCATAAAATTAAACTGTCTGATATTCACTAAAAGGTCCCACCCTCGTCAAAACGTCCACGGCACGCACTGAAAAGTAGTACCGATTGTTGGGCACAAACTGCGTTAGCGTAACCGCCATTGGCAGTTGCAGTGCCTTGACATCGCCGACTTTGCTCCAATTTTCCGAGCGAGGTTGTGCTTCAGTTTCTTGGTAGGCGTATATCTGATAGCTGGCGATATCGGAGAACAAGCTGAGCTCGGAGTTGATTCTCCAGGAGAGAATGATGCCCTTGCCGCATTCGGTCTTCGAGAGGGTGAGTTGCGGCCGTGGCGGAATGGGCTTGGCCGATGAGATGTTTTTCTGCGGAGTGACGGGAAACGGTGCGGGATGTCGCGGCTTCATCAGCCTGCCATTTAGTTTGTTATTGCTGCGGTTTGTTACAGGGGTGGATGTCACGACATTTGTGCGCGCAGTTGTTGGCGTCGTGATAGTATTGACACTGTTCGTCGTTCTTAGAATTGATGGTTGCACACCTCGTATTGGAGTCGGTGTGGTTGAGATTACCTTCACCGCGCCGTTGTTCAATATAAGATTAGCTTGTTGACTGGTCGCTGTAACAAAATATAGGTACCATTTAATAACAGCACAGCAAACATTAGAAATTATTCTAATAATGACTTACGTATTTTCACCATGACAGGGTGTCCATTTACCATGACGATTTTATGACCATTTGGTTGTTGTACGAGCTTTGAACCATTTGGTATTCTCTGCAGTGTTGGTGTGGTGGTTGCCGTTTTCTTGTCATCGTCACTGGTTAAATCAATGACACCAGCGCCACCAGCTGCACCAGTCCCGCCACGTGCATTAGCAGGAGTCGTATTTTTGACGGGAGAGCTTTGAACAACTTTCTTGTCAGATTTCGATAAGATGTTGACTGGAGTCTTCGCAGGCGATGATTTGGGCGTCTTTGGCACAGTTGCGCGAGCAACTGGTGTACATTTCTGGGCCACTTGCTGCAGTAATCACAAAATTACTAATAATTCAAGGACATCCAATAAAATACATACCGCTACTGTGAGAATCTGCTTCAGATGTGGTGCCACTGTTGGCTTTGTCCCCATCACAAGAGGTGGTGGCCCAGCTGAGTTGGCCACATCTCGCTGAGCTGGCCTCTTCGTCACCGTGTCCTTCGAACATGCTTGCAAACCAACTGAACGCGTAATGCGTGGTATCAACAGCGGCTCTTCAGGATTATTCTTGTACCTCTGAAGATCTTGAACAAGCTTCTCGTGAACGATGACCATGTCCTTGGATTGCTTGCTCAGGGAAACCACCTCTCTCTGCAGTGAGTCAATGGTACCTTCCCGATCCTTAAGGCATTTATTCAATCTTGACATTTCAGATTTGTAGACGAGCGATTCGCATATTTTTTGAACAATGAAAGCCTCAAGCGACTCACGACTCAGTGACTTCAAACCTTTGTCAGACATCAATTTTCGAAAACTAGACTTGCTATCAGGGCTCAATTTAGACCATTTGTAATCCGCTCTCGCATCAGTTGCATCAGTATTTAATAGTCTCGATAAAGTCAAATCGGCCTCCGGTTTCGAGTCCGTAACTTCTTCGGAGTCCAAGTCGATAGGTTTCTCATCGTATGTTATTTTGATATTAGATATGGAGGTGTTGTCAGATGTGTAATTATTTTCTACTTTATTTACTTCTGAACTCTGGTCAGTAGCGGATTTGAACTTTTTCGTCGTTTCACCGTCGCAGGAATCAGTGGATACACGTTTTCGTAAACTCCTCTTTGACACACCGTCCAAATCAGCTTCATTTTCCATAAGTTTAACTTCCTCCTGAACATTCTCCTTATTACTATCCTTATTGGATAGTCCTTGAGGTGATTTTTCATCATCGGATTTCACTATTTTCAACGGAGCTTTTTGATTATTTAACGTCGAATTAAAATTTTTCGGCTTTCCTCGTCCACGTGGCATTACTCCAACATTCGTTTCTACATTATTCTCTGTAGCATCAAACTTTTCTTCTGTTTTGTCTGATAATTCTGATATTTCGTCCGAGGCTTCTTTAGTTTCGATTTCTTCCTCTCCATTTAAAACTCCTCCTGTTTCTTCTTCATTATCATCTGTGACTATGGCAGTATCCTCCTCTTTAACCTCCTCTTTATGTCCATTTTCTGCAAGAGTTGTTTCATCTACCTCCATAAGCTTTATTGAATCATCTGGTGTTTTGTCCTCTTCAATGACTTCTGTAGCTTCCTCCCCCTCCTCTTCATTTGAAGCATGATTAATCCGTGTATCCCTTTCATTAGCTGATTCTCCAATATCCAAAACATTATCACCAATATCCATAAGGTCATCTGGCGAATTGATGGCATTCCTGTCTTCACACTCTTCATGCTCATTGCCATTTAAACTTGGTGATTTGGAGCCTTCAGTGCAGTTTAAGCTCTCATCCTTCAGTGTAGCATCTTCACTGTCCTGCTCTGCCAGTTGCACTACACTGTTTTCATATTCAGTTGCATCCTCATCAGCAGGTTTTTCAGTGACTATCAAGAGAAGATCATCTTTATCATCATTATCCTTGCTCTCATCTTTGGATGAACTATCATCAGGCAGATCCAAATCATTTTCCACAGTTTCTTCATCAGCATGTCTTGAATCATAGTTGTGATCATGGTTCTCATTTCCTAAGCTCATTTCATCAATTTTATCAGCATGAAGAAATTCTTCTTTGTCATCAACAACTTGCTTCGATTCCTCCTCATCTTCAACTTCATCAGAGGATTCAAGTAATTTGTCTTCTTCAAGTAACTTGTCATTTTCAACAGCTTCATCATTCTCATTCAAGCTAGCATCAACTTTGAAGAATAATGCAGATTAGTAATATGAATGTAGTTATAAAGAAATGTATACATACCATCTCCATCAGTTTCAGTATCAGATAAATGTAAGTTCAGATCCTTATCAGGTTCTGACCATTCTTGAGATTTAGATATGGAAACCATATTGTATGTTGTAAATTAACCTCTTATACCTGGAACAAAAAGTAATCTGTGTTGAAGAACTGAAGAACAGTATTTTTATAACATTAACTTAAACACATTGTAAGAACATTTTTTATCTACTAATTTATGTATGCACTAAACCTAACCTCACACAATGAATTGTTATTTTCCCTCTTTTGGTTCCTTGGGACAAACTGTATGTTGGTATAGTATTGCAACTTACTTGGTTACCATAAAATAGCTCAGATGTATACGTTTTCATAATATTTAAATTTGTAAATCATTGAAGGTGATTAAAGAAACCGAACACGGGCCAGGTGATGAACGCAGCGGACGCCATTTTGTCGTTTGGTAAGTCCCCCTCCATCATTTCTATGCATATGCCCCGGAAACCTCAATACATTAACCAAAGTTGTAAGAAAAGATTTGTATATTCTCAAAAAAATAACGTATTATCAACTATGCAAAAAGATCTCTTGACTTAATAATTTGGATTGATTTCCCTTGCGCTTTCGAAAGTATCGAACAATAATATTTCAGCAAAACATTTGTTGAAGATTCCTAACCAAGTTTAAAAACTTGCCTGATTTTTCAAATTTCTAATAAAAATTACAACAATGAATCATAGGAAAATTTGCGCGGAAAGTTTCAAACGGAAACACTTACTTTGTTGCGTTTTAAAATATGTTTATTAACATGAGGACACCCTGTGTAGTAGATAATAATCATTCGTTTCTGAATTATGTAGGAAAATATACAAAATAATAATAATGTATTATATTCAAGGGATTCTATAAGAAATATTTTAAGAGCAGCTGCAGTAAACAGCTATCCATTTTAACGCATGCGCATTGTGCCTAGCGCACACGTTTACAGCAGTAGTGGTTACGCGACAATTCGTATCCCTACCACTCCGAGACCGCATCGAGTTTGGTTCGGGGTCTACACTCTACTCTGCCACATCTACAGACTCTCTGCGTATGTATGTATTTCTACGGCATGAATCCAATACATACACAAATGCTGGGAGGCACGGGTTCACTGACATATTTTAACGAACAGTTGCTATGGCAACGAATACTATATTGTTTTCTTTACAAAACTGACACTGCTCCTCTAAAAC
>JARJDQ010010502.1:0-13240 GCA_030264215.1 Geostiba sp. GC000077 | reverse complement strand
TATAGGGTTGTGGAGATTTCAATTTTGAACAACTTTTGTCTAAATGGTTTTTAGAAATAATTAGTTTTTCTACCCAAAATCGCAGAATCCCGTTTGTCAGGGACACCCTGTATATGAAGAACACTGAATTATTAATTTATATATAGCTTATTATCGTCACATATCTCAATATACCCCAAGAGGCATACTGAACTAAATCACTGCCAAAAACCTGTTACTAGCGTCCAGTCTATATTATGTTTTGGCCTTTTTTGGAAAATATTTTCATTTTCATTAATTCGCATCGTTTTCTTACAGATTTGTATTATTTAAGAAGCACTACGATAAGTATTTACACCTCTCCCAGAAGTACGAAGAGGCGCGGAACATCGCCTACTACTTGGAGGAGAAATATCACGAAGTTAAGGTGCGCTCTATTCGCCAATTAAATTGCCTTTCCAAACTGTTGCCACACCAACGTTGAATGGAAAAGCGCGGCCACGCGCACACCATTTAGCGCAAATCTGCGAATTTAATGATGATTTTCGGGTGATGTTTCCAGAGCGAGCGTGACGGTTTAATACAGGAACGTGACCGATTGTCCAAGCGATTGGAGTCGAACGAGTGCCTGCTCAAGGAGAAGGAGGACGAAGTTTTCACGCAGTTCGAAAAGGTCGTGCTGCTGGAGGAACAATGCGAGAAGGTACGCCCGAGTGCCGAGTTTCTTTTATTGTCTTATTGTGCAGCGCGCGCGCGCCCGATTGCATTCAAATTTCACTCTCAAATCCAACACAAACAAACGTATCGCAATCATCGTGTTTGGGGTCGCATCGGAATTTCAAATTTTTGCGAAACTGCGAAGCTTATATGATAAAGTTGGCAAACAATCCCGAATTTGCCTAATTGCAAAAATTCCCAACGAAATCCAAATCCAATGAAGCAGTGACAACATTTGGGTCACGAAACAACTTGCAAACTATTTATTAAACATATGTATTTCATTAGAAGAGCTGCTTGTACCAGTGGCGTGCGAATCATTGAATTTGTGAAAGAATCGACGCTCTGCATGGTAAAGGGTCGATTTGCAAAATTTCGAAAACGCGCATTGACGCATTGGAAACAGCTGGATATTTCTTAAATAAGTGTTCCAATAAAAAGTTTCTTTATTGCAAGCATATTGCAACCCTCTCAGAGTTCCCGAATAAGCGTACAATTAGCGGACAAAGATGTGCGGTCGGCGACTCTGGTTCGAAAATATCATCTTTGATTTGCTAATTGTACGTGCGTAAGTTGGCAAGGAGGCCCTAAAAGGCAATTGAATTCGATTAAATTTCAAAATCATTCTTCGAACAATTTTCTGAACGCCTAGTGTTTAAATGTTAGGTTTCGTTTGACACTCTGAGCACTAGCACTAGCACTAGCATTAGCAACCATCTTGGTTTCGTTTGGTTTGGTTTTACGGACTCGAGTGCAATCCCCGTTTTAGGGGAAGTGCCGCACTTAGGCCCCTTGGGCCCATTGTGCTTCCTCCTGAGCTACCCAACGCCCAACCAGGCTCTTGCGTCAAGTAGAATGTATATGACGCTTCATTCTATGATATGTACGATTGGAAACATACATTCGATTGAATAAAGTCGACATACATTTCTAAATGTTGTTCTGCCGGTCCCGGGGAACGAAGCCAGGACCTTCTTATCTACACTACCAAGTGCTAGACAGATGTGCCACCGAGCGGGCAACCATCTTAAGAAAGAGAAAGAGACAAGAGAGTTCTAAATTTCTGTTTGACCGGTAATGTTACAGCACGCCTGTGCATTTTGGTATTTTTGAAATCGACAGTTTAGCCCGGTTCAATACACATTACACATTTTCAAGTGTGAACATTTTACGACGCCCTGCGGCGGTCGACGACTTTTAGTAGGTGAACACAAATATTTTTCGATTTGTTTACACCTGAGGGCAGCATTTGCATAAATTCACCAGACGTGTAATTTGTTATTCGTTATGCGTTATGGCATTTTGGTCAATGACGCAGAAAATTACCAACATGGCACTCAGCACTCACTGGCAGTCACTTTTTACAATCTTAGCCAATAATAAAACCATTTGTCAATTACAATTAATAAAGAAAATATGCGTGCCACTCCGCCATGACTCCACTTGTAATTAATTAGTTCGGTTCAAAAATAATCATAATAAATGTCGTG
Source organism: Geostiba sp. GC000077 (assembly GCA_030264215.1). Lineage (NCBI taxonomy): Eukaryota > Metazoa > Arthropoda > Insecta > Coleoptera > Staphylinidae > Geostiba > Geostiba sp. GC000077. The sequence goes on along the minus strand of JARJDQ010010502.1, from coordinate 11,054 downwards.
TTTAGTTTGATTTATGACTGAGACTTGGCAAACCGTCGCATGTGCTCTTATCAGATGGCAAACATTGATTTTTATATTTCCTAATTAGATAATATGGTAATAACATTTAGTAACATGCAGCTTGAGTAGATAACTTTCGGGTGCTTTGAAAAGCGGTACTTTGCACAAATGTGCATATTTATTGTCTCATAAATGCCAAGCACAATAGCACCGTTTTCTTTAATCTTCACGCACGACGCAGAAAAGTGCAGAACCGGTGAATGAACGACTGCATTAATTAGTAGCTTGAAGTCTACGTTTTTTTTTTGTTTTGCTAGGCTTAATTCCAGGCATTCCAGCAATTTGTTCAATTTGCATTTTCATCCAGAATGTCAACGTTGTCGTCGACGTCTCAGCGCCGAACCATAATTTCTAAGCGTGCACATACCGCGCGAGTAGAAACTTAATTTATATTCGTAATTGTTGTTGCACCATGTCGGGGCCGTTACTCGCTCAATTATGCCGTGCAGCAAATTTTAAAGAAGAAAGTTAAAGGTGACTTCTTCAACGGTTGGGTCCCAACTCCAAGTTCGTACGTCAACCGTGCATGGAATACGAAAATGCTAACAAGTTGTGCCTGCCTCTGATTCCGACGTTGTGTCTCGAGTTTGAGAGAAAACACGTTTTCTCGGGAAGTACATTTTTCCGGATTCCTTAGCGGCAACTTCAATGTTACTTCGTTTGTCTGTGGATACTTTTAGAAAATAAGAAAACTATCCCCGCATATTTAAATTTTCCATTACGAGCGTGACATTTCTCTTGGGGTTCGGGCGGAAAAACGTAATGATTGTATATTCCGGCCCGGTCTCGGCCTCATAAAGCTTTCCGGCCAAGGTCGGTCGAGCAAGCACAACTGCACTGTGCACAAGCGCGTCGCGGTGATAGGTAAATTTAATTTTCATGTATCCTCGACCGCGCGCACATACAAGGAAGCAACATCAAATTCCTCCACAAAGGCCGCAATTATCTCCAACTTAGTTCCACATTTTTTCCAAGTTACAACTTCCAAGCAGGCATCCATCGACATTGGTTCCTTTCTATTCCAAATCTTGCGACATAATTACTTCTTACGTTTTGATAGCATGCCCAATAGAAAATGCAAACATTTATATCTGACAGCTGGGATGCTGGGAAACCGGCTGCATAAATTAACGCCACAAAAAAAACAAATTTTGTTTTTGTGCGTTTCGTTGGCAGACGTAATTACTTTCGAACGCACGGATGAACTCACGCATATAATATTCACCAGCTCCGTGTTGAGTTGGAATATCTTCGTGACGGCGGCGGCGGTCGCGGTGCGGTAATATTTTTCACTTCTTTCTTCTTGTTTTATCTTTATCAGCGCTGCGTTTGGCATTCAAGCTCAATCATTAGATGCCGCAGAGTGCGGACGTGAAACGTGAACTTTCAGCAAGCACATCTTTCGCCTATGGAATGCGGGGAATGATAATCTTCGATACGTTTGTTTGTTTTTTGATCGCCGCGGCCAGCCGCGTAGGCATATCGGGCGTTATTGTCTAACTGTACATTGGAAAATAAAATAATTTGTGTGGTGTGTTTCAGCTGCGGACCGAGAAGGAAAAGTACGTGCTGCAGAAGATCCAGATAGAAAAAGAAAGGGACGAAGCGCTGCGGCTGGTGAGTCTTAACACACGCACACCTCGACGCCGGTCGCCGAGGAGCGCCGAGTTTATTCTATCTTCGCAATTTCGAATGGCCGCTCTGCGCCATGGACCTGCTTCTTGCTTTGCGCGCGCGCGTCGCGCCGTGTTGATTCCGGTTTTATTTCGTTTGTTTTGCATACTCGAATGACTTTGTTTATGGTCTAATGATTCCCGCGGATAGCGGATGGGAAGCTTGGGCGCGCCGCGCCGCAAAATTGCAACAAAGAGACGCGACGGGCGACAATCCGACAGTCGGGGAAAAGGAGGAAAAAGTCCGGCACGGTTCAACAAGCAGATCAAACCAAAACCAGCACCAGCAGTAGCGCGGCACAAGATAAAATTAACATCCAACTGCATACGCAGCATGCCTACAGATCCTTCCGCCTGGGCCTGGGCATTGGCAACAATTGCTCTTTGTTTCGGCTCAGGGGCTCGGGCTGAAAGTAATATTTCCTGCTTGGGTGCGCTACTGAAGCGACAAGCGAGTAAAATGACACTGCAACATAATCTCGGCAACAGCAACAACAAAAAACTTTAGTCTTTACGCTTGCATTGGCACTGCCACTGCACTCCGAATTGATTTTGTGTCTTGTTGTTCCAGTTGAAGGAGCAGGCGAGAGAATCGGAGTCCAACCGTAGAAAGCTGGAGCGGGCGAGGCAGGAAGTGTTCAGACACATGACGAAAATCAAGAACGAGAAAGACATTCTGGAGCGCGAGGTGAGTTACTCCTTGATGGGCTCAGCGGCTCAGGCATAACCGCAAGATGCGCTTCGACCGCAAGCACCAAGCACCAACTGGAGCTTCTGCTACACTTTTCATCTTGGCATTGTTTCCTTGGCGTCACTGGCGTGTAATTCACTTCTTTTACAATACAATTCGACACAGAAACAAATAGCCTTCTCCTGTGATGAGCGCGCGTCTTTAAACCAGTTTTTTCCTCATCGCGCGCGATCTTCGGTTACGACACCCATTCTTAGAACGATTTCTAAGTTACTTATTATTGTTTTGCCGCACGTTCCAATTTGCTCGGCGCGTGCATTTTTTCACATTCGATTGAATCCCTAATTCGTACATGCGTTGTGCGTGTGCGCTGTATTTCTCATATAATCATTACACCTACTTCCACTACTTGGAAGCCGGCGCCGCATCGTGAGTGCTCGTGAGTTTTGTTGCGGCTGCAGTCACTGACATTGCCTTTTTCAATTCGGTTTTTGAGTTCATTCGGAGCTAAACTCGGCGCTGTGGCTATTCATGTACGCGCGGCCGACATACTGCCATCGTTCGCACGGCGAATAAAAAAAAACAAGTTTCACTTGATTTGATAGCAAGCGCTGGCACCGTGAAGAAAGAGGTGTTGGTGTTGCAATCGCATTATTGCATGTTACATCGTACACAGAACACAGGCCGTGCATCGAGCATCGAAAATTGAAAAGTTCCTTAGTCATCACCGCATCCTCATCCGTCCACACTGTCCGCTCATCATGAATAGGTGTACAGGTCATCAATAATTACTGATTACAGGTGACAGAGCAGCGCGCATCAACACTTTATGTTGTTACTTTGTGCAACACTCGACACTCATAAACAGTTATAAAGACTCACTAATTATGTAAATACGATGTGTGTTGTTCTTCGATGCTCCGATGCTCACACAGTCGCACATATGATTCAATACAATTTGCGATCTGCATATGATTTGTATAAATTAAGTCTTTGGTAGTTTGGGCGTTGGAGGTGACGAGGTGAGGTGCGGATTACGTGAATGCGTGACGACGCCTTCGATGACTAATGTGCTATTTATACTAGCGCTTTTTTTCTCTTCTGCATACGCGGCATACATTTTAATATTTGCGTTTTCATTTGTACTTTGCACTCAATTCACCGCTGCGCTGCGTACCACCAACAAATAACAATGAGCCACTGGGACAAATTAACATTTACAAAATTTCAAATTACAATGCCAGTTAAAACCCATTTTTGTAAAGTGGTAAAGTGCCTAACCAACAAAACAAATTCATTAAAACATTATAACTTAAAACTACTCATTAGCATTTTAATCGATTGCAACTTAATTTACAACTTTACACGAGACACAAAAAAATCAAATTGAGTTTTCAACGACTTGCTTAAGCGTAGGGACTTTCTCTGCAAGCAAACTTGGCAATCGCATCATTTTGGCGATAAATTAAATCTCCAAACTCCAAAGTGTCATTCAGGATTCAGTGATAAATCCGTTTTATGATATGCATGCATTATCTTTGCTTATTCTATGCCAATTATGATGCATTGCAGAGGTTTAAGCATGAAATTAACTTTCCATTATTTCATGCACTTCATTGGGTGAAATTACATTTCAATCTGATGCGCACAGAAATTAATTTATCTAATTAGCTTCAGTGGCGGAGAATTTGCCTTGGATGAACAATCAAGGCTTTGCATTTTTATGACATCATAAACTCTGAATTACTGAATACGAACATTTCTATAACCAACATGATAAGTAGTTGTGGTACTGGTGCTTAGTGCTTATTCATTGTTTAGTTCAATTAATTAATGTTAGTTTCGGCGCTGTAAATATATATCGATAGACAGCTGGCACTGGCAGCCATTCCTTTCGAATATTTCTGGCTGTGTGCAATTAATATTCTTGATGTGTACATGCTTGATGGAAGAATGGAAATGTCAAATTCCAGTGTAAACTCGTTCTCTGTTTATTGATCCGCATGCGGATTCATAAATATTTTGCTTAGTGGTATCCGTATGATAATGATGATCTCATCAAGCTGCCTTTTTACGTCCACTTTGATATTTATGTAACTCCTAGCTTAAACTGTAGCTTAAAGTCAACACTCAATTGCTTCAAAGCAATGTTATGTAAATATTAATGTATTGGATTACCCAGTAACGCAGGAACAAAGGGTTACTTTGTGATTGATATCTTTTTGGATGAAAAAGTAGACTAAGCCTAATAAGTGTTTAATGATATGTGTTTAGAACGGACAGCTGAAGGAGGCCCTAGAGGCGGAGCGCAAGGGCTTCGGCCGGCTGAAGCGCGAGCCGTCCGCCGAGCCGGATCGCGAACCCAGCAGCGAGGAGCAAGTGCTGACGCTGAAGTCCCAATTTCAGAAGGCCTTCGAGCACCTTGCCACCTGCAAGCGGAAGAAGTGCTCGGTGTGCACGTACACGAAAGCAGTGTTCGGAAACAAGAATCGCCATAAATATGAGTAAGTAGAACTTTCCCACTCCCACCAACTCCCCATTATTTCATAAATAACACTTTAATCGCTGTGTTGCAGTAAAAAATTGTTCTCCTGTTTGCAAACGCCATTCCTCGAAGTGCGCAACATGCTGAAACCGCCGCCATCGCCGATTAAAGGCGCGCTGGTAGAGGGCGAAAGCCTGTCGGAGTGGTTCTGCCCGCTGGAGGAGCCCTCCGAGTGCTCCTCGCTGAGCCTGCCTTTCGCCGAGCTTGCCATATCCTACATGGACGAGGCGTCCGATGCCTCCGGGTCGCAGTGCTTCGACGTGAATCAATTCAGCCATGACAACCTCAGCCACCTCACTAATAATCGAGGTTTGTAGACAGTTAGACACAACTAGCCAGCACTTGCATACAAATTGCGTTCCTTTGCATAATACGGTAATAAATGCTATTAATAGGATATGGAAGTGATTCGGGTTTCTCCTCCGACGTGTGCGGCGACTGCAAGAGCGACGCGACGACGCCGAAGGAGAAGTTCAGCCCGAAGGGTACGCTGGACGACGCCGAATGTGCCAAGCTGACGCGAACCAAGTGGACTGCATCATTCAGGAAGCTAATTAATAGAATTAGGAAGTAGCCGCGCGGCGCCTGGCACCGCATTCATTATATCCATCATGCATTGCGCCGCGATGCGCGCATTCATCGACGAAAATAATTCAGCCATCGCCCCTCATCGCCATCGCTAACATCGGCCTGGCCACCGGACTCAATATGATCATATTGTACTGTTCACTGCTTACGCGCGTAAGCAATTAACAGTGCTTCATTATACATTCCATCGCATTATCATACGACGACTCCTCGAAAATATTGTACTATATTTTTTAACTTATATTTTAATTACCGCAATTAATCTTGTAGTTAATTATGTTGCGCGTTCTATCGTGGTAATGGACGAATGTATTGGCCACACAATGTGCATCGGGCGTTGCGCACTCAAAATGTGTTCAAAAGTCGCAATAATTTGATGGTTATGATAATATCTCGCAATCGTATCGGATGCAGCATACTCAATTTTACGTAGCTAGCGGTAGAACCGTGAAATGTTCAAATCAAGAATTGTGTACTTATCAAGGGACTTATTTATTGTATAGGTGTTATTTAGGTAACTTTCATCAATGTCTCTTACTGTACAATCCAACATTAATCATCCTCACATCACCAAGAAAAAGTTGAAAATTCCAATCAGGTAATCAAGAGTCAAAAACTTGCAAGTCAAATACTTAACATCGTAAAGGTAAAATCCTATTAGGTTTTAAGCAGTGATAATAATGTACTATTTCAAGAAGGATGTAAGCAACCTACAAATTCCATACTTGCCAATTAATGAAACAAAAGTTTACAGCCATCATTGTATGATCGATGGCTAATAGGACAATATTGTTATTGAATAAGCAGTAGCTAGAACAACATAACCTGCAAGTAAACAATTGTAAACGTAAAGGAGCAACTTTATAAAATCGACTTTAAAAACTAACGAAAGGCTGGTTATACTACAGGTAATAGTGATTGGCTATGATGAATATGAGCTTAAACATTATCCAGTACAATTTCGTAAACAAAATTAACGTAAAATGTAGATCAGTGATTGAAATTCTCATCCACAAGAATTAAGCTATTGTAATCGAATTTTTAGACATGTATATGTAAACTGCGTACTGCGTACGAATTTCGTGAGCTGTTATAAAATGTGTGTCAAAATGACGTATAGTTAATTCGATGAGTACAGGCGTTTGAGAAGAGTGCTTTGTCCATATAATATGCATGGACCATGGTAATCTCAACGACTATTCATTGAACAGACTATAGGTCGAAAGCAAAACTTAGGAGAACTGTATGTTGGTATAATTGTTACAAAAAGGCATAATTCGCACGTCTTAAAAACGAATATGCGCAAGATTTACTCATAATTGTTTGCTCGCATTTCCTTTGTGTAGAACTACTTAAGTAATTCGGTGGCAGCGTACATATTTATTTTTTAGTTTTTATGATGTAAACGATTTAAAACTCGCAGTATTATTTTCAATTGTTTGTTTTTCTTTTTTGTTGTTGCTTAATATTGTTTGCAACTATGAGTGCCCATACCACTCAAGTACATTCCGGACAAAATGATTAATTATTACAAATATATTATAAATTATTACCTATTTTGCCTAGCGACTAGCGGCCTCGTTGTTGTGGATGATGGAAGATTGAAAGAAGGCAGTAACTACAGGGTGGGGCAAAATTTGCAGTGCAGTTTTGAAAGGCTATTAACGAAAGACGGCGTAACTTAGAGAAATGGGGTTTACTTTATTTTATTCGGTACTTCATGCCGTTTTATGCATAAGGTCTTGAAGATGATATCTGAAAGATGGTGGCCCTCCCTCTTCGATACAATGATGCAGGCGATTTCTGAAGTTTTCGGTCGCATTTTTGCATATCTCGACGGGTAGATTTCCTTCAGAATTCGATGCTTGAGTTCTTCCAGGGTGTGAAGCCGATGTTGAAAAACTTTTCCTTCAGGTAGCCCTACAGGAAGAGGTCGCAAATGGTCAAATCAGGCGACCGCGCGGGCCATTGAATGTCACTCACCTCTCTGCGATACGAGTCGTGCAGGGAACATCTGTCCCAGTTTCGTCATTGAAACTGTTGAAACTCGTGCAGTATGGGCCGTAGTACAGTCTTTTTGAAACCATATTTCTCCCAGATCTGTTTCCTCCGTTATTGTTTCCAAATTAGGTTAAAAAAAATCGCCGCTATATCCGTCGAGATGTGCAAAAATGCGGCCGAAAACTTCAGGAATCGCCTGCATCATTGTATCGAAGAGGAGGGGGGCCATCATCTATCAGATATCATCTTCAGCACTTGATGCATAAAACGGCATGTTGTACCGAATAAAATAAAGTAAACCCAATTTCTCTAAGTTACGCTGTTTTTCTTTAATAGCGTTTCATAACTGCACTGCAAGTTTTGCCCCACCCTGTACAATGTATGAACATGTTGTGGGTATCTTTGGTTGCCTATGTTAACGTCCCCCGCCGATTTTGTTTGTAGAAACATTTGCATCAGTTCGCCAACTACGAAACCAGACACAAAAATCCCCAGTGAAAAGTTGGTTACATTTTCAGTAACACTCCAATCTGTCATATCGCAAGTCGTTTTCTTTTATTTGCAACAAATAAAGGCAGAGCAAAGCACGAAATTGCCAGCGTTAATTCTCCTCTTCGTAGCCGCGTGAGCGCATTCCGTACGTTTTGGGCATTGGCGACGGTGCGCCGCGTGCATCGCCGTGCTGCAATAATCATCGAGAAGGCGTTTGTCAGTGTGACAGGCTGAATTACCGCCATAAGTTGTATAATTCTCAATGTTAATTATGCACTAAGTCAAGAAGACACCACGTATTACCGCTGATATTTATCTGCTGGCTTCCGCGTGCCGTTGCTGATTGCTGAGGTGAGTGCGTCGTCCCCTTGCATCACCAGGCATTCCAGATAAAATAATTGATTAGTCATACATTAGCAGTCAAATCCACCTTGGTGTGTTGACTTGACTGACATTATTTTTAGATTTTTTCGCACGGCGGCGTGGAAATTGCACTTTTTGCTAAATTTAGCGTGTGCCCCACTTGGTGTTTATTGCAGGTGCTGCTTTTATTGTTCTGTAGCATTAAAAACCATTGGCAATTGCTTGCATTGAAAGTGGGTTTGTTTTGGTAATTTTGGTGCTTTCTAGAACATCATTGGCCTCTTTAAAGCACTTTAAAGCCACTATCTAACTTGTAGTACATTAACTACTAAACTACTATTTGATGCTTTTTGTTTACATAAACAAAATGACATGTCATGTTCGATTGTGTGGCAGTGACTTTTCACATTAAGTTATTACACCCTTGCTATTCACATCTTTTACCTAAAAACATGCTGTGTGCCTGATGTCATTAATTGCAACAAAGTATACATTGGTGGTTCTAATGGTTGTCGGAATGCTTTCAGATTAACGCATCGCAATGGCTGTCAAACACGGTTGTCGCGATTCGGCGGACGACTCGAGGCTGAACAACATTAAGCGCGTGCTTGAAACGATTGCGCAGCAAAAGCCATGCTCCGGCGTGTCGGAGCGGCAGGCGCTCTGCGCCAAGATCGTGACGAATCTGGGCATGGTGGCTGTGCCGTGCAATCCCGACGAGTACAAGACCTTCATGGAGACGATCGGCACGCTGAAGGAGATTCTCATCACCACGCTCGTCAGCCAGGATATGATCGTCGCGACACTGCACTCGCTGTACAACGAGATCTCCAATCCGGAGAAGGCGCCCTCGCCGACCATGTCCATCGTGCTGTTTCTGATCGAGCGCCAGCAAATTCCCAAGGCGGTGAAGGTCATCCTACACACTGGCTACCAGCAGGAGGCGCGTTTGGAGCAAGCGCTCCACACGCTCTGCACGTGGCTCTCTAAGTGGATCCTCACGCCCAACCTGGGGCCCCTTGTATCGGAGCTTATGAGCGGGCTGGAAGCGGAGCAGCATTACGAGATCCTCATCAACATCACGCTCGCGCACATTGTGCGGCTGTTCCGCCTCTTGATTCTGAAGGATTCGCGCGAGTCCGTTGGCCCCGTGGTGCTACACATGCTCGGGTGCATGCAGCACAATCCGGAGGCGTTCCACAAGATCATACCGCAAGTGCCATCCGTACTGGACTCGCTTGGCAAGGAGAACACGGTGTCGAGCAGGGACTTGCAGATGAAGTTGATCAATCTCTGCAATGCGCTGCGCGGACATTTTCCTGATTATCCCATCAACGAGCAGCTGCAGCAAACGCTGGAAAAGTACACACTGGCGCCGGGCAAACAGCTGATTTTGAACAAATCCTGGTCGGAGAGCGCCAACACCACCGTGCTGTCCAACTATTTGCCGGGGAAAGTCGGTTTGAATAACCTGGGGAACACGTGCTATATGAACAGCGTGCTGCAGGCGCTCTTCATGACGAAGACGTTCCGCAACGACGTGCTGCAGAACATCTTAGCCGGCATGCCAATCTATCAAAAGCTGCAGTCGCTCTTTGCGCTGTTGCAGTTCTCCGAGCGCGCTTCCCTCTCGCCCAGTGACATTGCCAACATTGCAAGGCCTCCTGGCTTTCAACCTGGCCACCAGCACGATAGCTCGGAATTCCTCGGTCATCTGCTTGACATTTTACATGAGCAAGAGAACTCTGTCCTAGGGGGTCACAACAAACACGATGCCGGTGAGTTATTGTTGCCGGTTACTTAATTTTCTATGAACATTTCAATATTTGCCAAATCCAGTCTTTCGTTTAGAAATGCAATCTTATGATTGAGCTTTATAGCTCAAATTATTAAGTTGAGGTTGAGCTAGAGGTTGAAGTTTCCGTTCCCAAAATCATATGTGTTGATTTATAATAGTATGTTACCTACGAGTGAGTTGGAGTGGCTATTACTCAGGAATAAAATTGCGAAGCGAGCCAAAGGCGAGCTGAGTAATTCGTCCGATTGAGTAATTGCCTCAAACTCACGAGCAGAGTATGTTGCTTTGTCCACCACTAAAGAAATGAAAAACTAATCAGAATTCCAAAAACGAAAATGTGCAAACACCAATGGCGTTCAATGCATGCATCGACCTGCACAATGTTTGTTGTTCAAATCAGATAACAGTTGAACATAAATATTAAGATTCGAGACTTTCATGGATAACTAAAATTTCCGACGAACCGGCCACAGTGCGGCTGGCGTGGTGGGGTGACTGCATCCAACCAATCACACGCTCGATAGCAAATGATAGCAGTGTGTTATTGTTCATTCATTACACACTCTCGTCGGAGAGTGAGGTTTGAATGCTCTTTCAATTGTGAAATCAGTTTGTTTTTGTCCAATTACAAAGAAGTCGTGGACAATAGTATTTAGTACACCTAGGGAAGAAAGGGGGGTTTTGAATCCCGCCGGCTGATTGCTGCCCGACCGAAGGGGGGGGCAGCAGACAGCCAAGGGATTCAAAAACCCTTTCTTCCTGAGGTGCACTCAATATTTTTTCGCCTCTTGCATTGCTTATTAACTCTTAAAAATTATATTGTATTTGCAAGTTATATTTGTT
>JARJDQ010010499.1:0-13039 GCA_030264215.1 Geostiba sp. GC000077 | reverse complement strand
GCTGATTATTATTATATTTATTCGAAATTATTAAAACTTATTTTTGGCTGCATTAAAAAAAAACCGAACAGAAAACTTGTCTGCTTTTATAATACTTTGTTGTCCTTTGACGCAGGAGGTAAAAAATAAATGTCCCGGCTAATATTATAATATTACTCGGGCGCTGCGGAATAATTTACATCGACGTTAAAATAATGCGCGGCTAATTATACGTAATCGTCATCGTGTTGTGGTAATTAGGATCCTTATCTGCGCGCCATATCAGCCCATCGCCTCCATGTTTAATGTTGACCATAATGCTATCAGAACGCTACAACTACAACCACTACTAAAACTAAAACTAAAAAAAATATGGATCAAAACAAAATGATGACATTTTAATATCGCTGATTTCTGCCTCTGGCCATTATACCATTAAAATATAGTTAGCGTAATGTGTACATATTTAAAATTGAAATTCAATGAGGAGATGAGGCCGATGAGGAAGGACGAAAGGAATAAGAAATCCACGAATCCACGGTGCGCGACTGCGAGAGGCGAGAGCTGGAAGCATTAGAAGCGCGACGCGAAGAGGAAGAAAAATGTCCGTCATAAGTTATTGTCACGGCGACACACTGCGGTGCCGGTACCGCACCAGGAAAATGAAAGTTTTCTTTCTCATTTTGTCACGGGCGGCAGTGGCACACCGTTGTTTGTTTGCGCGGTGCCCGTTCGAGGGAAAATGCGTGGCGGTGTTTTTTATTTTTCGGTAACGTGATGAATGCCGCCATGCTGGGCTATGTTTTGCATATATAAATATTATAGTTGCAACAGAATCGCAGGTCTGGTCCATGTACGGCCTGACGTTGCATTAATAATCATCTGGATGGGTACCCCTGCTTAGGGACACGTCTTTGTTTGCGGTTACTTCCTCAGCGAGCTTTCATGTCTCTCTGTATTTTGATCTGTCTACATAGTCCTTTCCTGCAGTTGAATAGAAGACGTCCGTGTTGTTATTTATTAGCGAACAATTAAATGTGCATTAATACAATGCTTGTGGTTCTTTGCCGACACGACAAGCTGCTTAATTCCTACTTAAGTACAGTGTATTCATACACATTGCATGCTACGTCAAAGCTTGCTACGTCAAAGAAGCACAAATTCGCGTTTTTCGTTGGCGGCGGCGGCGACGGCGTTTATTCATTCCTCCATGGGCGGTTTTGTAAACTGTTAATGCACACATCGCGTGCGCGCCATATTTTTCATAACCAACGCGCATTCGTTCTGGGTGTTCAGCGCGCGATAAATAAAAGAATCTCGTGCACTTTGTTTCAATCCACACGTACATTCGCTCATGTATCATGCACCAGCGAAAACCAAATCATGAACAGCACAAAACAGGAAATATGGTTTTATCAAGAAAGAGAAATTGTTGATGTTGTGTTGTAAAATCGTAAAAATGCAGAGATACACAAACTCTCTTTGGATAGTGCGTGACACTGGTCATTTAGACTTAAGCCACACTTAGAACTCTTAGAACTTGAAATGGACGATTAAGCTTAGGACGACTCTAATAGCAGAAAAATTGGTTAATGTCTAAATTAAACTGATTCTCACGAGCCTCTCCTAGAGTTGATTTAATTTCCGGTACAAAAACAACGTTCCCATGGAAGATGGAAGATGGAAGATGGAAAGTATCCGAATCTAGAGTAACTTCGTTTCTTCAAAAGGGGTTCTTACAATGTTACCATCACGATAATATAATAAAATATATTTGTTGTAGTTGTTCATATTATGCATGTAATAGAAGTGTTTGTGGTTTGTTTGGGTAGCAACTGTGATTTACGGCTATCGCGCGTGAAATTCACTCGCTAAAAGGGTCTCTCACTGCTGACTGGCCGATGATTCCCCGGCGTTTGGTGAAGACGACCCTCAAACTGCGTGTGTCCCCAGACTGTTGCCGCCGCCGCCGCTCCTTCGGGGCAAGATTTATATCGGTACTCCGCAGCGTGCCGTGTGCGTAAACACACAATGCACTCCGGAGAGGGCACATGGTGGAAGCCGACATGCCGCGATGTCAACGCGCCACCCCTTCGTCTACCGCGAAATGTTTTATTGTCTATTAATCGAGTATTAACTTGATTATTCTTTAAACGTTTGCATTCATGGACTCTGGGTTGTCATACTACATCATTCGCAATAGATGGCACGGTGGCGGATTGTATAATGGATGTACTGATGAAGAAGATTTTATAAACATTTTGGTTTTGGTGGTTTTGGTTTTGGAGTCCACCTCGGCTCTGATTGGTTTTTCAATTGATGGCGCAGTGCTCCCTACCTGTAATGACCTACGGGCATCCATGGGCGTGCCGGGTTGCATCATTTGCGGCCGGGGCGTCTGACCACGCTTGACCATCGACACTGACGAGGCGTTTTTTAGACCTTTTACACCTTACCTCAAGAAGTTTTACCTGACATACAAAAATCTGCAACCATATACATTTTAATTTGGTGATACGAATGTTTCGAAGGAGTTTTGGAATTTAAGGGATTAGCTTTTTTATTATTAGTTATTTATATAGTTATTTTTAATAGTTTTGTGTTTCGTGCTGCTTGTGCTGCGTGGCGCTTTCATGTTAACATCATTCCGATGAAACCTATTAGTCCTGGTCGAATAGCACCGCCTAAACCAAGGATAATTACATTTTGATTACCATTCGGAAGGTTTTTTTCCACATCCACGTCCGCCATTATTACTCATACAAAACAACACCACACAACATATACTCAAGGAAAATAGCATAGGTAGTATATAGAAAATATACCTTTACCTATAAACCTTTAGGTTTTGAACATAGATGAATATTTGTGACCCCTTTTTTTGGAATATGCATTTTCATAAATTTAATATTATATCTACACTCCAATGGTAATAAATAACTTCACTTGTACATTACAAGAGATATCATCATCATTACTTTTACAATATTGTATGCCGGTGGAGGGTCTCTTCCTCACTACCTCTTCTACGAATAAATATGCTAATCTTTAATAATGCATTAATATAATAGTGCTCCGCACAAATTACGCATTGTTCGGCAAAGGCACAAGTCCACAAGTAAAACGTCAAAGTCAAAAATTGTAAATTGCATCCACATCCCATGGCCTACGATTAATGTATATCATGAATCCACCGACGGAGTTATTAAGACCTCAAAAATGTCTGGTCGCACCCTTGCGGAACCGAGCTACATGGACGGCATGCAGCTTGCCAATCAGTCAAAATCATTGGAATACCTGCTGCTCGCATAATGCTTGGCGGGGGCATTAGTTAAATTTTTATTTCGGTTGACTTGACTCTCGTTTGTTGCGTTTTGATGGACTGGAGAGACGTTCCATCGATCTATGGTGCTGTGGGGAATGTAGGGATCACCTGTGAAGCTGTTGTGTTACACTTATTGGAAACACTTGGCAACGATTTTTCATCCAGCGGTCAACCTGGGTTTCGAATGGCGGAGGATGAGAGGTTCCCGAGGTTGTGGCAGATGATGGATGCGCACGCAGCTTGATTTGTTTCTGGGCTAGGATTGAAGGACCGCTGTGGTATGACTGATGAAGACAAAATGGTTCTCTCCGCCGCGGTCTAAATTACTAATTTTGAGCCCGTGCTGCCCGTGCTGAAGACTAAGGAGTTCGAGTTCAGTGGGATTTTTGGGGAAAGATGAGGAAATGCGGGAGAGGAGCATAGACGTTTTGTAATCATCTATGCCATTGGTTTGCTGAATGGGTAATGAATGTTCGCTGGCATTCCTCCACTCCTCCGCGCAGCGCTGCAACATTGGGACAGTCCAAATTCGAGTGGAAACGCTTCTGAATTTCTGAATTTCGGTGCGCGTACGAAGTCTCTCGGAGTGTTTGGAGTGTTGATTCATATTTGGAAGGCCCTCTCCGATGAGAAGTCGTCGGTTCTAAATATTGTAGTCTGGTGTGTAGCAAGTGCCCTGCTACCGCTTGCATTCGGCCTGCCGGGGCACCACAGAAACTGTACAAAGAGGACATTTGTATTTGTCTACCGTCGAGTTTATGTAATTTCCTATAGAGTTTCGTCTCCGGGTCTCCGGCGCGGCGTGCTCGCGCTCCATAACCCCCATCGGAGCGCGCCTCTTCGCCGCCGACCAGAAGTCCCGTTTAGACTGTGAGCGCTTCAGCGTGGAGTAGTTACCCAATGGGCACATTCCCATGGGCTCGGCGCCGCGATATTACAACAAAAGCTTTTATGCCCGTGCGGCGTGCGCGGCGCGCGGCAGCATCGCATCCAATTCCGAGCGGCTCCGCCGCGCCGCTGGCAGTGACGGATTGACGGATATTTGTCATCCTCGATGCCGGGGTCGGTCCCGGCCCTATCTGCCCCTTTTGGCCCTGCGCACAGCGTGCATCCCCCGACGGCGGCAGCAGCAGCAGACGAGCATCTCTCTGCCCCGCCGCGCGCCCGTTTCTTCTCCATTTGCGCGCTTTTGAAATGCCTTGATGAGAGCGCTCCCTTCGGGGGATTCTTCCTATTCTCCGGGAGCCGGGAGTGCCGGGACCATTCGCCCCCTCCAACTCGCTGGCGCTGATAATAACACAATGGTGACACGGCGGCTGGCATCCCCTGCGCGAAAAAAACAAATATTGGATTTTTTATCGCTACATTTCGGTCAGAATATAATCGTTGATTAATCAGCCGCCATTTGTTACACGGTTACGCCAGGGCGCCAGGCAGTGCAAAATAATCAATACGGATCCGTACCTTGCCAGTTTTGGACGCATCTCAGACTTCAGACCTCTGCAGACCTCAGATCTTGGACCTCGGGACCTCGTTGCGCACGATAATGAGGTGTCTAATGATGGATCGCAGAGCCAGCGCAGGAACATCCTTCATAACTCCTTAACTTCAAACCTGCAACATCAAAAATAGTAAATTTCACTTTAATTAACAGAAAGATTTGTTTTCGTTTCCCCACAAGAGTTCGGTTAACTAACGAAGAAGTCGTTAAACTTTTTTCCTTGCAAGACATTCCCGGAGGACGGGAGGACTGTTTCATTATTTTCCGATGCTGGTACAAAGTGCTACCGTGCGCTCTGCAGTTGACACTTGCACGCAGAAGAAGTGAATATAAATGCGCGCCAGGTTATCTCTGTCAATAACAAATCGATACGGCACTTAATAACATACAAAGGCAATTAAATAAAATTAACGTTAATCAATGGCGCAGCTTCCAGGCAAGCTTCCAAAAAAAAGAAGACAAAATACGCTCTGAAGCTCAGAGCTCAGGGCAAACACAAGTAAATAAATTAAATCGACCGCTTGAAAAATGAGCTTGACGAGTTGACCATTCCGTGAAATCCTTTACTCTTTTTCGTCTTTTATTTTTATAAAACAGATTTTTGAATAAACCAAATATTTAAAAGCTTCGTGATTAATAATGTTTCCAAAAACTGAAATTAGAAAATTTGTTGCTACTTGCTGTGATTATTGTACTTGTGAAGGTGAACTTCGGTGATGGTAACGTTGGTAACGCTGCCGGTGCAGAGTGCAGAGAAACGATGAAATGAGCGGCCATTACTCGCTGTCGTTTTTGTCTCGATATCCGCTGCATCAAGCGCGCCGCTCGGCAACTCTCGATGAGCGCTAATGAAGTAGCAAATACTCCACAACCTCCAGCCCATCCAAGCGGTAATGAATCCTTCTAGCGTTCTAGCAGGTCTAGCAGCTCCAAGTCTATAGCAAAGGAAAAGAAATACCAATAAAGAATCACTCATAACATTATAACCATCAAACCACAGTGAAACAAAGAAATCAAAAATCTTTGATATTACCTCCTTAAAACCAGTTTTCCTCCAGACCTCCAGCCCAAGAAGGATTAATGCATTCAATTTCCAAACGACTTCTGTTTGTTCATCGTGCACAAAAAGTGCAGTTTCAATTTAATGCCCTCTCCCGCCAAAAAGGAGCAAAAGAAAATCCGTCTGCCATTCTGCATATTAAGGAGAGTCAGAGAGTGGAGAGATATTGCGCCATAGCCAGAGTGCTGTCGAAAGAAGTTTGTTCGCCTTAATGCATACTTATTAGCATCATAGCATCCACGACCGTCCCGTCCACAAAGCATGCAAATGATAAAAGTGCACCCAACTACTAATTGACACTATATTTGAGTAGAAGACGCTGGCAATATACGATGATTACGAAGAATGGCGATGACGAGCTGGATACGCAACGACGTGAATCCGGCTTCTGTTTGTTTTCCATGGGCTCATGGGCTGTGAGCTTGTGTGAGGTAGCAACTTTTGCAGCCTGGGTATAATTTGCAATTTGCGATTTTGTCTTGATATCACCGCCGCCGAAGCCGTCACAGTACATTACGCTTAATGAGCGGGAGCACAGTATAAGTATCCAGTTGTGAGTTGTGATCTCGGGGAGTGAAAAAAATGTCACAAAAGACGAATTAGCATGCATCACATTTTCATGCACATTTACTGCAGCAATTTAAACCGAAGTACATGTGCGCAAGCAATTGAAAGTGAAGTAAATTGTTGTACTGTTGTTGGAAGTTGGAATAACGTGTGTAATTGAATAAATCCATGATACCATGATTAATAACCATGTTGCAATTAAATTGATGGTTCGACGCTTAATTAAATGATTATTTAATTGAAACTAGGCGGCCATAATGTGCGGGTAGCAATTTTTTATCATAACATGTTTACACATCATTTCTATAAGCACCGATCATAAATTTCCCGCGCACAGCATGAAAAAAGTGGCAAAACTTCAAATTGCTATAGGACTATATATAGGATAACTAGAAAAGCGCATCAGGATAAAAATAACGCGATTCCATTTTGGTTGTTTTTATTTTCGGTTTATTGTTGTCGGTTGTCGTGCAATTTGCCCCTTTGGCATTCTTCGGCATGTGGCGTAGGTGTGTGCGCAAATGACGCGGAAAGAATCTAAGCGCGCGGCGAACACCTTTACACACATTATTCCACTATTCCACATCCACATCCATATTCACATCCATAACAGCCAGCACGAGTTAACCTTCCAATCTTCCAATCTTCCATTCATAGTTGGATATTGTTTCGCGGAGCATATACGATCTTTCAAGTTTCAAGCCGCCGCCGCCGCCGGTACGTTTTAAGTTCTGTGAGCGACGCCAGCGCCGCCACGCGCTTGACGTTCAAACCAAAGAAAACAAAACGCTTGATTGTTTTTGTCGTCTCTTCGGCGCGCTGTGGACTTGGACACTTGTGCTTGGTGGTGATGGAGAGCTGGAGGGTTCGCACATTCAATACGTCGTTAATTTAATTCGTTCGCTGGCGTTGCACCGCGATGCGTATAATAGTTTCGCCTGTTTCGCCGATTGCGCGTTACGCGTACGCCACAATGCCGCCATTAACGGCACCGATGTGAATTCAATGTGCGCGCCGCAAATAAAAGTGCGCGCACACTGCTCGTCAAAGTTGATGATAAATAAATAAATAAATACAAAACAAAGTGCGCGCCGATTTGTTTGGGATAATCGCAATCGCGTCACATTGATTAAAATGCGAATTCAATTTATTTGTCCCCGCAAATGGGGAATTGTTCGGGTTTACACAATCGTCAATTTCGTTTAATTCAATTCCATCCACATTTTGAGAGACTGCGCTCGGACTCTCTGAGAATCTAGAATCTGGTTTGGCCGGTGTTGTGGGCACATGTGTGAGACCAAAAGACAAAGATGGTTGATGGTCATATAGGTATCCACCCAAAAACACCCAAAATTAAAGATGGCCTCCAGGGACAAGGGAAACGCGGGCAAAGCGTGATCTCTAAAATTCCAAATTTTTAAAATCAATTTCCCTCTTGATCTCTTGAATCTTGAACCAACAACATCTTGGGTCTTGATGGGTCTTGTGGGTCTTGGGCCTTGGGTTTTGAGTTATTTCAACATTGTGTGCTGCAGTTGGACATGGACATCAAAGACGTGTTTTGAGAAACATGAAACATGTTTACATATTCTGTATTCCACACAACGGCATGCAGCCATCATATTTTTGCTCCGGCTGCCGTGCAGCTCGTTTTGTGGCCATCTCATGCTGGTTTCATGGCGCGCGGCGCGCGAGATGCCCTGATGGGCATGATGCGCATGCATTTATTCATCAGATCCCGAGATCCCGAGATCCACATTGGAGGAGCGCGACACGACTCTGACGCGCGACGGCGACACCAGATTGAAGATGATCGATCGCCACCTCGCCGTGCACTCGGCGTAATCTTTTTAATGTCGCTCAGAGACCAACCAACAGCACAAAACCACAGCACTGCAAAACTGATGACCCTAGGGAGATAAGGACCTCGGCACCTCGGGACCTGGAATATTCCAAGATGCGCTAATTATTTGTAGGTACGCAATTCCTGTATAAGTTTTGGAATTCACTCTTTGGACATCCTGTAGGTGCTTGGGTTCTTTGAAGTGTGCATGGTGCACTTAATGGCCGCTCTCGGGTATAACCGTGATGGCTTTTTAATAGTACCTACGCTTATTAAGCTTCCACATGAGACCACCGTCTTTTTTGCGCCCGATAATCTCTGCTCGGGTCTCCTGCTCGCGCTCGCCTTCGGGTCAGAGCTGCCGCTTTTCTTTCTTGCCTTCCTTTTTCCCTGCTTCTTTTTGCTCCATGTCCATGTTTTTTTGTACTCACCAACAGGCCAACAGCATTCTGTTGCAGTGCCCTGAAGTCCTGGTGTTCCTTTGCCTTCCAAAACTCTACCAACTCCGCGACCATCACAGGTCCAAGACGGTAACAAAATGGAAAATCGCGTGTCGCGCCTTGCGGTGCTGGGGCACGAACATCTCTTAACCGCACGAAGCCCGCGCCCACCTCGCGCATACACCCAGCCTGTATTATCACAGAATGCCTATTAAAATGCAATCAATACGGGGCGTAATTATCACAAATTATTTGCGTATGCCCACACGTTGAGTACAGACGCGGCTAATGACCACTGCCAATTCGTTCTAAAATCCACGAACCACGAGTCCAAACCTCGAGCTCGGGAAACTATTAAAAGTCATCAATCATTTTGCTTTAGCATGTTCTAGGACCAGACTCCACGTCCATGTTCAGGTAGGTGTAAATTTCGTGAAATAGCTCCACCTTCGTAATTTTTCAGCCAATTGTCCGCGGCGACATATTTTCCTCGTGTGCGGATGCGCAACAATCACTCAAAGGCCGACAGAGATCGGCAAAGTTTCGCATCGCATCGCATCATTATTCATCTTCAGTGAGCCGCGGTCCAGCCATCAGTCTTCCATTATGTGCCGGTGATTATTTCTTTTACATTTCTATTATGTCGGGTTTGAAGCTTAGTTTTGGTTGCGTCACTTTTCACTTTTCATTGTTAACATTTGACCAAGAAGTTTGGCAGCAAAATGCATTTTGGTGTTGCGTGGTACTACCAGGTGCCATCAGGTAACAACCATGGATCCATGGAATTTGGTCTTCGTCGGTGTGCACCATACAGAAAGTTTCAAAACTGAACATCTTCATTAAATTATATCGACCTAACAACACCAAACGTAATAGATTCAATTATACTAAATTAAAAAGCTATAAAACCACACTGCGTGTTTCAGGGTTTTGTCCCTGTGTAGGGGTGTCTACTGTAAACTGTCTAAAAAAGAAGGTTTTGCCTCCATGTGGATATGTGCATTTTGAATCTTAATTTATCAGGTTTCAAGCGGTATCTCTTTGGCTCGGGGCTGAATGCTCGCCACATTTTCACCTCATACAGAAAATATGTAAATGCTGCTTTAAACTGGAGACCCCTTCCCCTTGAACCCAACGGTGAAACGCGCCACGCACGCAGCAGAGCCCACAATCACGTCGCGACGCAAACGCAACGCAAGAGAAACAGGAATTCATCGTACGTATACATTCGGGGTATCTCTCTCGATGGTATTTATGCGGGTCCGTTTTCCAGCAGTTTATCACTTACTTGTTCTCACTTGACGCCCGATTAATATTGTGGCATGCACACACCGCTAACACCGCTACCCGCCGCACATCCAACCAAAGGCTTTGGAGTAAAGATGGTTGCCGAAACCGACGAACCAAGCAAACAACAAAAATATCTAAGCACGAAAAACGATGTTTGTTTCTTCTCTTTAATATGCATGTTTTCGAGGTTGCCATTTCCAACTCAAAGTTGAATTATTTTATAAGGCATTCCAATTGAGGTTAGAGTCGGGAACACGTGGAGTGTAAGCAAAAGGTGACTTCAGAATTAAAATGTTCTGTACAGATGAATATGGAGATCTGGGGAATATACAGATGAGGTTCGTCAAATTAGAATGTTCTTTCATATATCTATAGCATCCACACGACTCTAACCTGCAATGACGTCAGTCGTGGAAAGTATAAAAAAGGTGACTTCAGAATTAAAATGTTCTGGATAGAGGACAGAAGAATATCGACAAAATGACGTCAATAAGAATTCTAATTGAGGTTATATAGAGTCGTGGAAGGTGAACAAATGGTAACTCCAGAATTAAAATGTTCTGGACAGAAGAAAATCATACAAATGGTTCGTCACATTATTGAAGGATCTTAGGTCTCTCTAACCTGCAATGCTGACGGTGACGTCACAAGATAGAATGCCTTATAGCGCGTTGAAAACGTTAGAGTTGGAAAATTTACATCTCACTCTTCAGCGGTGTAATGTCGTAATAGAAAAGGGGTAGATTTATCTTGCGGCGAGATAAGCGACGAACGTCTTCATCGTCATCATCATCAACGTCTCAATGCAATGTGTGTTGTGTGTGTGTGTCTTTCAACTTCCAACGCATGGCAGCGCGGAGTGTCTGCAGGCTCCGTTGCAGACAGTCGCCGAGTCGCCGAGTGCGGCCAACAAGTTTGTTTGATGATGATAACGCTCGCACCCTAATTGCTTTTATTAATCAATAATCGCCAGAGGAGGACGACGATGACGACGGCCGGCGTTGTAAACAACGCCTTCGCTCCGGCATTCATTAATTACGCGCCCATCATATTCGGCGCTGCAAGACGATCCATCAACTCGCACTCGCACTCAATGATTAGCCTCAGTCCCTCAAGAACTCAGAATAAGAATATCACAAGAATCGAAATCTTATTTTGCTTGTGTATTTAATTTCCTCTGTATGACGAGCAGCCAAGAAATTTCCACATGATTCTAGTACTAGTATAGAGTTATGCAGTGTTGCCATTTAATTAAGACATCAATCATGGTGGTTTTATTTGTGCAAATATTTAATATTTAATCTCCTCTCGGATGCGCGTTATTATTTTCTATGAATATTAAACTGCTTATAATGGCGCGTAGTTAAGTTTCGCCGCGATTAAACGCACCAACTTACGTGTGTAGTTTACTCAAGTCTTAAGACTTAAGACTTAAGTCTTAAATTGCTTCACGGCGCGCGACGAAGATAAGTCTTCTTCAATTGGTCGCGCACTCGCGGCTACCAGGCGCGCGAGAATTTATAAGTCGGATTAATCAATCACGCAATCAACTTCTATGAATAACGATTATTCAAACACTCCAAGTGTTAGTGTTACTTATAGCATACCGAATCGTTCCGAATCAAAAGAGATACAGTATGTTGGAATATTCAAAAAATGTTTGTGATTGAGTTTTTAGGTTGTTCTTGAGATTATAAGGCAGTCTAAGGTGTGTATGTATCTTATGCAATCATAATGAAACGTTAAAAACTCTCTAATTTTTTTCTCGTTTTAAAAGTAATATGATATGATTGTTCTCTTTGAAATTTTGTAATGTTTCTATTACACTAATGCTCATAGGCATAGAAAATAACCGAAAAAGTGTCCATTAAACACTAAAACGTTGGAAAAGAAAGGAAAAAATATAAATGACTTCCTCACTTCCTCGAACCGTCCAAAAAGCGTAGCCGTACAAAAGCCCATCAAGAAACGTCCGCCAAAGTGATATATAATGTGTTACAACATAATTAATATATTAATACTAATGAAACAGCAATGTAAATAATGTAAAATAATATAATGCAATGTAAAGTGTAATGCGAGACGATTAATAACTTCACACGTGAAGTCGCCTAGCTGAGTTAGGCCGACTTTGAAGCACATTCACAACCACAGAACCACACAATGGCATTGAGCTTTTTTCCCTTTTTGTTTTCATTTAGCTTCACGTTTCATGCCGGATAGATACGATATTTGTGCTCATGTCGAACATTTATTACGCCCGAGCACAAGAAGATGCCGCTGATATGCTACAAAGCCTTTTAGATGCATGTATACGAGGTGAGTTTACATGCCAACAAGAAACACAAACAGAAAACGAGAAAAATGTAAATTCGATGTTAAAGAACATGTGAATAAAATAAAGGCAGCGCCGAAATTTTAGGATGCTTTCCAAAGCCATGCACTAGCGTTGGTGTGTTCGGTCGTTGTATGCTTGTAAATGGCGTTTAGATTGGGACGAATCATTAATTTAGTGTTTTCTCTACACGCTCATGGCACCGCAAATGCGAGGATATTCAATTAATTCACGTTTGTTGTTGGCACCACATGTTATTCTCGTGATAGACTTGATGAAGATGTACGTGGAACTCTTCAAATTCAAGATTCAGCCATTTTAAACATTTTCTGTTTGTGGCAATTAAGGTTTCCAGAGAATCAGAAAATTCAAGATTTTTCAAGATTTTTCTGTCGAGATCAAGATATGAAGTGACAAATTATTTCTTTGGGAGAATTTTCAAGATCGAGATCTGTTATGTCAGGAATTTGCAAGATCAATATTGGAAAATGGATTTCTTGAAATCTTGACATTTAAAATTTTTTTTCTACGACCACTCGTAGAATAGCACTTTATACCCTGTTTGGCTCAATGGAAAGAATACATTTTAAATCGAGTTACTTGTAAACAATAGTATATAAAATTGTCGTCTATGCACTCTTGACCATTTGTTTTCAAATGTTTTGTATTAAGTGACAACAGCGCCGCCACACGGTCAAA
>JARJDQ010010484.1:0-12950 GCA_030264215.1 Geostiba sp. GC000077 | reverse complement strand
TGTATAGAACTTTATAGGGAATTTCATGTTAATTTGTTTTGACTATCATATACGATTATTTAAATTTTTAAATAAATAAGAAAAATTAATGTTCCTGTTAACTTAACTTAACTAAACTGTTAATAAAGGCTATCTTTTTTCGATTTTCGCCTTCATTTAATACACACTGACTTTAAAATTAATAAAAACATGTTAAAAGAAATAGTGTAATTCTCTTTGGGATTTTTAGTGAAGAAGGCACAACTTTTAAAAATGTATTCTTCGAGTTATTAATAATTACATTTTTTGAAAACCGAAACTCATTTCTATGGCGCCTTATTAACAGAGAACGGGATGAGTCACTAGAAGAGAGAAAACGTCAAACTTGAATATTTTTTACAGGCTCAAAGGGAACGCTAAAAAATCGTCAACAAATATTTCTGTAATAAGGAAACCGTGCCAATTCCAAAATATTTACAAAATAATAGTAAAAATGTCTTCTTCCTCACTTGCAAAAAAAAGCAGGTCTATTTTAAATGGTTATATAAAAATGCAATAAAACGTTGCTAAAAAAAAAAAAAGATGTTGAGTTAAACTATACAATGTCGTTTAAATAAATTAAATCGGTCAAATAATAAGTCCGAAAAACACAAAAACGATTCTTATAGAAAATATACAAAAATAAACGACAACCTTAAGGCAGCATGGATTTAACCCAAGAACAATACAATTTAATAAATGATTAATAAAAGATCAATAAAAATGCAAAGTACGCTTGAAATGAATCAGAATTTTGTAAATATTGTGGGTTTAAAACAATATCCATAGTTAATATCAATTTGGTAGGCTTGTAGGCTTGATATGAATTGTTTCACGAGTTATTTGTTTATATTTTAAGTTCCGTGTGTTAAGTTCCTCGACTTCGTGTCGTGTCGAGTGTTTTCCTGTAAGGATATTGGCATCCAATGTTAATCACCAAAACTTGTTAGCTAATAATTCAATTCGCATAAAATTCAACACAATGGGTATTCATATGAATCACGGTGCACAATGCATGTCACGAATATAGAAATGTTTTACTACTTAGTGCGATATTAACATCAGGAAATGTATAAAAGCAGTTACTTTTACAATTTTTTTTTCCGTGCAGTAAGTGCATGCAATTGCATGATTTTCCATTTGCCATTTTATTATTTGCAGAGAAATTTCCCATCAAGTTCTATTCTTCTATTCTATGCAATGCCAACACGGACAGAGTGAGTACACGAACATAAAAACCATAAAACACGAACACATGGAATGATGTTTCCTGTTGACCTGTTCGCTCGTTCACTGTTCTTTTCCCCAAAATCAACTGCAGCTCATTAAATCTTTATTCACTTTGAGCAAGTACAGAGCGATCGAAAATGATTGAAGCGAAAATAATTTCGCGCCATATTCACTACCCACCAAAAATGCACTTTTATAAATATATGTCTAATTTCTATATGAAAACTCTAAACAGGTTCAAATTTTGGCGCGATGTATATTAAACTATTACGAATCCCACAAAGTCTTTCTTTTTTTTTTCATTATTATAAATTTTTTAAATGTAAATAAAATTAAATGAAAAGCAAATGCATAGCGGGATGCAATTATTATTATAATAACAATTTATTCTTTACAAAAATTCCGTAAGTTCAAAAATTCCCCTTTAAAACGTTTATAAAAGAAACATGTATCTTGTGTAAAAGTCGGAAGTCAAAAATATGGCGCGAAAGAATTTTCGCTTCAATCATTTTCGATCGCACTGTATAACATACACGAAGCGTCGAATAAAAATAATAAAATCTTAAACATCAAAACTGCAGACATCAAATTTAATTGTTAATAATGCATACTTTAAGTAAAAAGGATAGGAAAAGGAGTACAGTGTACAGGTGCAGCACAAGCATGCAGTGATTTATGTCATTTGTGTATTACTTCTATCCTGGCCTGTGCGCGTTATTAATGAATGCAGGAATTTACGATTCTTTGATGGTTTGTTGGTAAGACAGCTCGTTAGTTGTTACCGCACACGCAGTTACTATAAAAACGCTACGCATTAAAAAAAACTCTGAAAATGATTCAATTGTTATATGAAGTGCGCAAATGCGCCGCGCACATAATTAAACACTTTAATTAATTTACAACCAGCTACAAGCAAGAAGAACTCACTGAACTGAAAACGTTTGCAGCTTTGAGGTGACGAGTATACCTATACATACAAATAAAAAGCCGTAAAAGGGTTTACACACGGACATTATGAAAAATGCGAATATTGTGCAGCTTGCAGCAGAAAATTGAAGGTAGTACAGCTGTCCACACCGCTTTGCAGTTTGTTGGAAGACGGCTGTGTTCAAAACAATTGGCACAAACAAACATAGAGGCGAAACGGATCCGTTACGCTTCTATGTTTGTTTGTACCAATATATATCCGCACGCAGCGCCAATTGTTTTGATTTTGAACATAGCAATACTGATGTGTCTGGCGAGCACGTCCGCGTTGTTAAAACATAGCAGGCTGATGTGGCGGAGCGAGCATTTTGTTTTTTCCATTGTGTATGTGTGAAAACCATTGTACGAATCGAGTGGCCGGATGATGTTGTCCTCGTCGTATGCTCAAACTAGCTCGCTCGCGCTCGGTCGTTATCGCTAAACGCTCGCACGCCGAAAACAACATCATCTCGCCACTCGATACGTAACGGGTGAGAAACATCAGAAGCGCATGTGTTTTCGTAATGCATCGAGATGCACCGTTTTTGTCTGAAACTCTGTCTAAGGAGCCTAAAGCATGAATGAATATGACATGATGACTCTCACTGTTTTGGTTTGACCGTTTGACGAGTAACGAAAACATGCGTTTTGAAGGCGAGCGACGAATGATGACTAACGTCACCTCCGACCGTCACGTCCGAGGTCCGACCTTCTCCGGGCAAGAAAACGCCAATGAGCGATTACGGCGACGCAGGTCGATCTATCGTGCCGATGACTAATACAACACACACCAAATAAGTCAGCTACAATGCAAATTATTCACGATTCGCGGACCCAGGCCCAGGCATTTATCGCTTTGGCGAAAGCGTGAGTAGGTGCGTACACACTGACGCCGATGTTTTCATTCTTTTGTTGGTCGATTCAACGGGCATATCACTGCTGCTGATAACGTGTCAAGAATCACGGAAAACATATACTAATTCAAGTATAATGCCTGATACCGTGATACCCTTGGTGCCAGGAAATGAGTAGCGCTTTGAAAGCACACGCCGAAATAAAAGTTTCGATCGACCAAGTGACCGACCAGCTATCATGGCAATCTTTGATTATGGCGTGGCGCGCTTTTCATTTTGGTTTTTAATGCAAATGTCAAAAAAAGTAGGAAAGGACCTTTTTCCCTGACTCTGCCACGTAACACAATCTATTGTTGGTGCGTTCTCCAATAAGCTCGGAGACCTCCGACACCTCAATTGGGTTCACCAAAACGAAATTGAGCAAAGCGAGGAACATCTGTGCGCGTTCTCCAAATCTCGAGCGAGCTAACCGAGGTTCCTCGGTGACATCTGAAGCTTGAAATGGAGCTCGCACCGAGGTCCCGCTTTCTTTTAGTTCTTTTTCAAATGTTAGGGATTTTTGCCCATTTTGATTATATTTTTTTGATTAAATACATTTTAAATTGTTCATTATTGTAATTTGGCACTGTTATTTCCGCACAAACTGGAAAATGATAGTCCGAAAGCCAAATTTATACGAAATGCGTTTGTGAGTTTAGTGTAGCCTGTTCGATTGAGGACAGAATCATAGTGACAACCGAACGTAGCATAACAGCTGTTTCCAATGCTAGATTACCTCCTGCGCGTTCTCCAATACAACATTTTCTCGATCAGCTCGGTGATCACGTGATACAAATCTAGCTCGCTCCGTAGAGCATCGCGGAGGTTAATGCAAAACGCACTATGTGAAATGTGTGTGGAAATGATGTTGCCGGTTGCCACTGTTGCCACAGTTGCCAGTGATTGTGTGAAACCGGCACGCGGAAATGAAACCGCGAGGATTTTCCCCTTCGATGCGTCGTCCGTTGTCAGCGGCGGTGTGCGCGCAAAAAAATTGATCGCGGGCGACGATTACAGGTTCGTCCCACGTACCTTTTCTTTTTTCTCTCGCGCGGTGCGCGCGCCAGGCCATCAGAAACAATGCGTGTTTAGCATACGCGAGCATGTAACGCCACTTTACCGCCGCTACATACGAAATGAGAGACACTTGGACGACGAAAATTCTACCAAAGAGTCAGAGTAGCAGCGAGTGGGTAACTTGAACTCGAGTACTCGACAAGTTTGGGTTCATGCGACTTAAGTGCACTGCGGCGCGGCAGTTTACTTTTCGGTTAAAATCAGCGGTCGCAGCTTAAATTTAGACTTCTGAGGGCTGATTGCTGTTGTTTACAGGTTTTCAACTTTCAAGTTTTAACCGGCTTCCTTATGCGGAGCCGTAACGGTTACAATTCTAAAGGCTCGAGTGGTAAATACCTCAGCTCCAGGTTGTTCATAAAGTGCTCCAGGTCGATCTTGTCCAGCAGGACAAAGTCGCCAACGCCGACCTCCCGATGCATTGCCATTGCGTGTGATCGTGTGTTGTGGAAAGTGCTTTCTTCGTGTGGGCTGTGCCTGTGGGTCGCTTGGCGCTCAACTTATGCAACCGTTGTGGTGGTGTTGTGTTCGTGCAGGTCTTCTAATCCCGCATGCCTTTCAGTGGCGGTCGTCGGCGGTGTGCACCACGTCCGGACGTTGGGCAGCAAGAGCACAACAACGCGCGCCGGCTCGTACGCGCAAACTAAAGTGGTAGTAGGACTGTAGGTATAGAGTGTGGTGGATGTCGTCGAAAGTCGAGACTCGAGACTGCACGCACGCCGCGCGGGCCCCGCCGACGTTTCGAGGAGATGGAGGAGACACACTTAGCGATGACGACGTGCCGCGGTTGGGCCGACGCTGATTCACCCGGTGGGCCGGGTGGGCGTGCGCCGCGCGCTGGGTTACCACACTCCGAGACTCCGGACGCCGCACTCTTCCTTCCTCCAGGCCTCCACGGCCGCCAGCAAACGCCGGGCAGCGACTTTCAAGAGCACAGAGCGCATTCGCATGTGTTGCCGGCGCGCAGCCGAACAATTATTTCCGTTTTTTTTTATTTATCACAGTTTCGCGAGTTTCTGGGTTTTTTTGCTCGCTTATCGGTCGTAGGGCACCAGCAGGTGTGCGCTAATCCGGCGCGCGCCGCGAGGAGGCGAGGACGAACCGATCAATCGCTTGCATACCTGCACGTTCGGCATTTATGCTTTTAAACGTGACACAGTTTTATTAACTCTATAACCTGCGCCTGGTCGCTGGTGTTTTCGGCGGAACGGAAAACGAGAAAACGGTTACGGCTGTAATGCCTGTAATTAAATTACGGGCGGCGCACCTGGTGTCGCCATCTAACATCCAGAGCACACAACCTCACAAGACAAAGTTGATGTAAGGCTCTATTTGTATGACGCAACGCGAAACTCTGCAACTCAAGTCGACCCATGCAAACACAACCTACATGATCCGTTTCATGGTGAATTTAGAATTTAGAGTCGTCACTAAGAAGTAAGCGGAATGGCTTTTGAGTGGCTTTGGAGTAGGAGTTGAATCAACACTTTAGAATGTAGTCGTTTATGGTGGTGCAAGGGAGTAAGCGGAGTAAGGAAGTAAGGATTAAGCTTCAAAGTGAAAATATTTTCATCTTTTCGTCGTATCTAAGGTCGTAGCTTTGGCATAGCTTTCAAGGCCACAGTCAATGCGCATGCGCAAAATTCAATACTCGCCAGATGTTTCACGACCCTCGCTACCGACGCATCGACCGTGGGTCAGGAAATGTCCCAAGCGGCCTAATATTAATGTGTTATTCTTAAATAGTATCAACGAAAAAAATATTACTGGAATAATTTTTTGCATGTTTGGCGCAGCCTCCATTTTGATGTTAAGTTACTGCACATGAAATCGTTCCGTAATGCTCAAGCGCATTAAGCGTATTAAAACGAAACGGTTTCAAAGCGCTGCACTGATGCGATGCGTGTTACTCCTTAGTGCCGACTATAAATTCACCATTAGCTGCGCGTCCCAGAGCAGAGTCGCGAGTATCAATGTGATTTGCGTTTCACAGTGTGAATGCAGCGATACTTCAACCGTTGCGTGGTGTGCAGTGGTGTGCTCCAGGAGCACCGGATCGTCAGCAACACAGGAAATTTCAGGTTAACAAGCCGCAAGAGACTCAAGTGCGCTCAAGTGCCCACAAGTTATAAATAACTCGTAAATAACAATAGATAGCATAAGCACAGCATAAGTAGCCTTCACAGTCTTTGTTTCATTCCAAAAAGTGCGATGCCGAAGAACGACGAGTGTCCCAACACCACCGACGCCGGCAACTCATCCGGCAGTGAGTGATTTTTGCTCTGTTTGCGAAATTTCCTGTAAAACGCGCTTAACTTTCCTCCCAACAGCCTCATCACCAGAGCCGGAGAACGCCAAAGATGGACCAACAATCAACGACATTATCATCATCGATCCAGACACAGACACGCTTGATCTGAACCACGGTCGGATCGGTAAGCTGGAGAACCTCGAACCGCTGCGCCAAATCGAGCGCTTGTATCTGCGATGGAATCTGATCAAGAAGATTGAGAACCTCCACACCCTCACCACACTGCAGGAATTGGAATTATACGACAATCAAATTACCGTCATTGAGAACCTTGATGCATTGGTCAATCTCCAGTGAGTGTCATCATGCACAATGCACACAATCGTGTTATCAGTGATGTTTAGAGAAATTTCTTTCCAACAGGATTCTAGATCTGTCCTTCAACAAAATCAAGAAGATCAATGGGCTGGAAAAGCTGGTAAACTTAAAGAAGCTGTTCCTCTCATCAAATCGCATCATTAAGATAGAAAAATTGGATGAGTTGAGGGACTTGCAGATGTTGGAGTTGGGCGACAACAGGATAAGGGTAATTGAAAATTTGAATAATCTAACCAAACTGGAGTATCTCTATTTGGGCAAGAACAAAATAATTGAGATCAAAAACCTGGACACCTTGGAGATGCTCCGCTGCTTGAGCCTGCAGAGTAATCGTATTTCAAAGATACAAAATATTGACAAGCTTACTGAGCTGGATGAGCTTTATATGTCCGAAAATGGCATACACGCGATCGAGAACCTCGATCAGAACCTGAAAATCGGGACGCTTGATCTTGCCAAGAACCAGCTGAAGACTATCACAAATGTGGTGCATTTAACAAAGCTGGAGGAGTTTTGGGTAGGTTGCAATAGATCAATCTAATCACGTGACATTGAAGTTAGAGTCGTGGGAGCAAAACAAACTTTGATTTACCATTTAGAACCATTGGACAATTTTGAACATCCTAATGTTACATCACACTTTGTGTTCTTTCCACACTTTCTTCTGACCCATTAAAATGACCCTAAAATCTCCAAATCGCTCAAATGTCAAGTCATAAGTTTATCTCCGACGACTCTAACCTACAATAACGTCACTTTAAATCAGTGTTGCCAACAATGACGTTGATGTTATCACTAGAATCTCGGTCAAATTCGACTAGAAAGTTACTAGATTTCGCGCATGCGCAAATGTTAATGTCACAACATTTTACGCATATGCAAATGTCACTAATAGCACTTTGGATCACTTTAGAGCACTCAAAAACGATATTTATTAGAAAAGTCACTAAGTGAAATTCCAATTTTTTTTGTCACTGAAGCTCAACAAAAAGTTACTAGAACTAGTGAAAAAAAATCAACCAGTGTTGGCAACACTGCTTTAGATTCATGCATAAGTGGTTTTGTTTTGGGTTCTTTTTTTAATCAAAACTATTTTGCAGCTAAACGATAACAATATTAACGATTGGAAGGCGGTGGAGCAACTAGGAGCGATCACGTCGCTGGCGACGGTGTACTTGGAGCGCAATCCAGTCGCCGAGGATCCCGCGTATCGCAGAAAGCTGAAGATGATGATTCCGTCCCTTGCACAGATCGACGCCACACTGTGTCGCTAAACGCTGGCAGCACCCTTACACCTAATTCTAACCATAAACTGTACATGCAAGAAGAAACAAAATACGTTTTATTTGTAACAATTTTAAATGTTCGGTAAATTTGTTCTGTGTTAGTCAATCTAAGCTAGGTTAGAGTTCTGGAAGGACTACAAATATCGAGTTTTCACCTGAACAATCTTTTGAAACACAAAGTGTGATAACTTGATCAAAAAATCTGCAGATCATTCCAATTAGAATCAATAAATTGCCATCCCTCCAGAACCTACAATGACGTCACGTTAGATTGACTAGCAGGTGTATATTTCGTGTTTCGCTGTAATTGATTGGGCATTTCACGTGCAACGCGCAAGCATGCGATGAGATGTGAATGAAATATAAAAGTATTTTCCTAACGCATTGGCGCAGATGCAAAAAGCTAATGTTACACATTTAAGCGCATTGAAGTATTCCGTCGAGTGGTGGGCCGGATGCCAAGCGCGAAATAAGCGTGAAGCAGCGGTATCTCGCGAAATCGTCGCGTTGCGACACACCAGGAGGGGGGCATGGGGGCGAGCGGTGCGCCGCGCACGGGCGCAATCAATGCCACACCAGGGAGTTATTTTTGCACCGGGCCGCCGGCGGCGGCGACGCGCGGCTGAGATAGCCGCCCGGCGTCCAGGCGACATTTTTAGCGCGCTTATTTTTTCTCCAGCCGGGGACGCGACGCGTCGCGACCGATCGCAATGCTATTATATATCTATCCAGGTCCAGCTGGACAGCAACTTGTTATTTATAAATATAAATAGATGCGGCGAGACGGCCGCCGGCGGACGGCGTGGCGTACCGTGCCGCATTAGCTGGACAATAAATGAGCGCGCAGTTAGATAATGCGCGTATGAGCGTCTGGGAGTCCCCCTTTGCCTGGGAGCAGCGCGCGATCTGCGGGAACAAAAAGGCATGCGAATCGTTCGTCGCTATGAATAACTACGGCAATGGCGACGGCTCGCACAGCAGCGCCGACAACGAGGAGGACGACGTGGACGAGGTGGCGCGCCATGGTGGGCCGCCCGCCGAGCAGCGTTACCTGCTGCGGTGGCATCGCCACGCGCCTACCATCACCGACCATCTGCCCGGCATCTACGAGCAGGGCCTGTTCGCCGACGTGACGCTCGCTGTGGATGGCCAATCGCTGAAGGCGCATCGGCTCATTCTCGCATCGTGCAGCAATTACTTTCTGCAGATATTTCAGGTGAGTTTTGCATTTCGCGTCTTAGTGGTCTCGCACAGTCACAACAAGTTATTGCGACTTTAACCCGTTTTTAAACGTGTAGGAAGCAGATCGGAACAACATCGAACATCCGTACGTAGTGCTACTCAATGCCAACCTGGAGGACATTCGCGCTATCCTCAACTTTATCTATAAGGGCGAGTGCTGTGTGTTCAAGCAGCGAATACCGGAATTTCTCGCCACTGCAAAAAGCCTACGTGTCGCCGGTTTAACCGATATGCAGGCAAGTCCGGTATTTGGCTAATCACGTGGTCAAAACAAACGCCTAATTGAGGTTAGAGTCGTGGAGGGTAAACAAAAGGTTACTTCAGAATTAGAATGATCTGAAGAGTTTTAGATCATTCTAGGCCCAGTTAGTCTAGTTTTTCGCCCAATTTCTCGATCGTCGATCATCTTGATGTTCAACTGCTCAGAGCCGTTTTCCACGGTCCAGTCCCTCCATCAAACTCCTGGCAACCATGGCAACCAACAACTCTAGCAATAGTAACGATTGTTGGCCACCATACATTTCGATCGAGAAACTGGTCGAAAAACTAGACCGTGATTAACGGGGTGTAGAATGATCTAAAACGAAAGAAACAAACAATATGATTCATCACATTACAATGATCGAAAACTCTTCAATAATTCTAATTCTGAAATCACCTTTTGTTTACCCTCCACGACTCTAACCTACCATGATGTCACATTAAAATACAGAAGAGCCGTTTAACACGATCTGGTTTTTCGACCAATTTCTCGATCATCTTCATCTGCAACTGCTCTTGGAGCCGTTTTACACGGTCCAGTCCCTCGACCAACCTCTCGATCAAACTCTTGGCAACAATGGCCACCAACAACTGTAGCATGGTAACGATTGTTGGCCACCATACATAGTAACCAAAAATTTCGATCGAGAAACTGGTCGAACAACTTGACCGTGTAAAACGGGGTTAAATTAGCCATTTTCATCTTAATTTTGAGTTTTAGCTGGACGATTATCAAATACTGCAAGATAAGCCGGAAAACCACGATCAGCCGAGCAAGGTGTCGCAAACGCTGATTCTGCCGCCGCCGGCGCCTCCCCTGCCCGAACCGCCGCCGCCAGCACCGCACGGCAAGTGGCACAATAATCGCGACGTCCCCGAAACGTGCAAGTGCTTCGTCTGCGGCAAATACCTCAGCAATCAGTACAATCTGCGCGTGCACATGGAGACGCATGTGGAGACGTATCACGCGTGCGGTTCCTGTCCGCACGTGTCGCGCTCACGCGACGCCCTCCGCAAGCACATGTCCTACCGGCATCCGGACCAGTACAATGCGCGCAAGCACAAGCGTAATAACAGTGCTACCAACGCCACCAATGCCAGCAACAGCCACCTATGATGTGATAAGATATCGATAACGCACGCCATTTTGTGCGCCGTGCCGTATGTGATATCTCAATAGTTTAGAAATGATTGCCGTTACCTTTACGTTCTTGAACGTGTGTTTCTTGCCCAGTGTCTGGCAACTCACAGCTTCGCCGCCTTCGTCGCCTTGTCGACGATCTTGTTGAGGATCTTGTGCGCCTCAGCGTACGCCGGATTGAACTCCTCGCGCACGCGCTTCATCCAAGCGCCGAGGATCGGCCGGTTGGCGGTCGGATCGTATCCAACTATTCCTGCAATGTTACCACACACACATACAGTTAGAAGATTATCAATTGTTACACTTGTTACATTGATATCAAGTTGATGAGATTATTGATTGTTAAAAACGTTTGTTTAAAAAGTTCTATAGTGGTGTTGTTACTTGGCTGTTCAATTTCAGTGGCAGCAAACAGGTCAGCAACAGTTGGTTGCTGGCCACAGATGAATGGGCCAGGTGTCAGAAACAATTCCTCCAATTGATCCAAGCAATTGTTCATGTTCTCCTCATACTTCTTCACCTTTCCCTCCGGCGGCTGCTTGCCGGTCATCAATGGTGTGAGGAACTAACAAAGCAAACAAAGTTAAAACAATTTATAACAAGTGAAAAGAATTTTTATGTGTTTCTCATACTTTCAGGCGGAAGTAAAGTGCACAATGCGCGCGTGTATTGTGGTGCTGCCATTCTAAGTACTCATCCACAGATGCCTGCACCTTGAAGTCCTTGGGATACCATCTCTCATCCAGTTTATTGTTGTTTGATAGGTACCTTACAATTGCAACACTTTCAGTGAGCTTAAAGTTGCCATCATGCAGCACTGGGACCTTGCCAAACTTCGACACATCGTTGCGGTACTCCTCCGTCATGTGTACGCCTGCAAAGCGCAACATGCCAAAAATTAGCAAGCAATAAGCAATTGGGTGTCTGGACAGGGGCATAGTATACCTTGGCGAAGAGGAACTTCACATTGTTCGAATGGCACTTTGCTCAGCTTCAACAGAATGTATAGGGAGCGCGACGGCTGCGACAGCAGGTCGTAGTAAAGCTTCAGTGTCATCTTCAAGATGGTGCTAATTACACTAGGAAGTACACACTGTACACAGTTTAAACAAGCATTTACAAGTAATTTACTTACGAGAACACCGCCTTATCGCAGCTGCTGAGCTGTTGTCAGGTTAGACCGGCTCGGCTGGATGAGACACGGGAGAGGGCAAGGAGGGGCAAAGTCCGAAGCAAAGTTCAACAACTACAAACTGCTATGGTATGAACTCTAAAAATAGATTAATCAAGTGTTTTGACCCGAAAGAAGTGACCGGAGTGGCTTGTAAACAGTACGCTGGAAAAGTGCTAAATTATTGTTTACAGACAGTTTGAAGTATAAAGTAATATCATCGACTGCAAACTCAGTTGTTCATCTTCAAAATTACATATTACATGTCATTACAAGTATTTGTAAAGAGCCTCCTATCATAAAACTTTGTGTTTGTGTTCCACACTTGCATTTTAAAAATTAGTTTTCGACATTTTTGAGGTGCTAACCTAGGCAACCAAACACACACCCCTGGTTCAGTAATTAAACACACACCATGTAGTCCTCTTCTGGTATCACTGCTATGAACTCTAAAAATAGATTAATCAAGTTTGGCCCCAAAAGAAGTGACCGGAGTGGCTTTTAAACAGTTCGCTGGAAAGGTGCTAAATTATTGTTTAAAAACAGTTTGAAGTATAAAGAAATGTTACCCACTGCAAACTCAGTTGTTCATCTTCAAAATTACATATTACATGTCATTACAAGTATTTGTAATGAGCCTCGTATCATAAAACTTTATGTTTGTGTTCCACACTTTGCATTTTAAAAATTAGAGTTTTCGACATTTTTGAGGTGCTAACCTAGGCAACCAAACACACACCCCTGGTTCAGTAATTAAACACACACCATGTAGTCCTCTTCTGATATCAC
Source organism: Geostiba sp. GC000077 (assembly GCA_030264215.1). Lineage (NCBI taxonomy): Eukaryota > Metazoa > Arthropoda > Insecta > Coleoptera > Staphylinidae > Geostiba > Geostiba sp. GC000077. The sequence continues at coordinate 250 of JARJDQ010010484.1, read as the reverse complement.
TGCTATGAACTCTAAAAATAGATTAATCAAGTTTGGCCCCAAAAGAAGTGACCGGAGTGGCTTTTAAACAGTTCGCTGGAAAGGTGCTAAATTATTGTTTACAGACAGTTTGAAGTATAAAGTATATTATCGACTGCAAACTCAGTTGTTCATCTTCAAAATTACATATTACATGTCATTACAAGTATTTGTAAAGAGCCTCCTATCATAAAACTTTGTTTGTGTTCAACACTTTGCATTTTAAAAATTA
>JARJDQ010010449.1:0-19079 GCA_030264215.1 Geostiba sp. GC000077 | reverse complement strand
GAAACTGAATTCGCGCGGGCAAATGATGATTAATTATTACGAAAATGTCGGAGCAAGTCAGCACAACAACAACTATCAACCATTACATAATCGCAGAGCACAGCGCCATCTGTAGTTGTTGCGTGGACCTTGCTATTTTTACACATCATCGGTTCAATGTGTAAATCATCAAAAATGCAAGAATACTAGTTTGTATAGATAGTGTAGTATAGAAAGTGAGACATTGTTTTTTTTTACGACCACCTAATTGTGTTATTTATATCCTGAGATGCTCATCAGTTGTAGTACATTTTCTATTCAATATTTTATCTCTCTTCTGATGGGGTTAGTTTCAGAAGCAGTCTTAGCAATTTGCTTGCAGCAGTACAATGATGTGACTTTGCTTTTTTCGAGTAGTCAATTCTGGCATATTACAAATCATGACCTTCTTTGTGATTTGCTCATCTTGTGGTTTGTTATTGCCAGTGACTTTCATTTTGAAGTTATTTGTTTACTATCTGCAAAGTGTACAGAATGTTTTCAACACCCCAGATAGTGGACAAATGAGTGTCAAATGAATGTCAAATGTCAATCGGGCATCAAGAGATATTTTCAAATAGGACTTATAATAGGGTTTAAAGAGCAATTCTAAGTGCTATTCTAAGCTATTCTAAGAGTGGTCCATTACCTTCTTTGTGATTTGCTCATCTTGTGGTTTGTTATTGCCTGTGACTTTCATTTTGAGGTTATATGTTTACTATCTGCAAAGTGTGCAGAATGTTTCCAACACCCCAGAAAGTGGACAAATGAGTGTCAAATGTATGTCAAATGTCAATCGGTCATCAAGAGACATTTTCTAATAAGACTTATAATAGGGTATAAAGTGCAATTCTAAGTGCTATTCTAAGCTATTCTAAGAGTGGTCGTAGGAAAACTAAATTTAAACTTCAGTTCACCGATTTTTGTATTTAACCTTAACCGATATTCTTTTAGGTACAATCAACAGAAGCAGAATAATTGTTTGAAACAAACCAAGAGTGTCGTGTCGTATTTCTCTTCATCTCTTCATCTCCTCGCGTTATCATTAGTTCAAGTTCCTCCAGGCATTCTAATTCCTAAGCAATGCAAATTAATGCGGCAGTTAGTAGACTTTAACGAAACGTGAGCGCTTCTCTTTCACTTTGGCCAAGTCTCTCCGAATGCATACTGCATACGGCATACAGCACAAGATTTGCCAGCTACTGTTCGATGATGCGCAGTGCCAACTTTCGCGCCGCGCTTGCATTTCCCTTAATTACCAAAGCGACGCCCGAGCGCGTTGGCGTCGAGAGCATTAAGTAATTTGTTTAATTGCAAACTTTATTAATTGCAAACGAGCGTTTGCACCTCGCGACGAAGTAATTTATAATAACATGTCGATTAGTGCAAGCTGCACCTTCACTTCATTCATATTATATTAATCAAAACATAAACTAGATTTGCGGTGCTTCAAAATATATACAGTGTGTTATTTCATAACCAGCGTCTCCAACTTAAGGAGAAGGTAAAAAATGTATCACCTTGTAATCGGACATTTATGAAGACCCTGTATTACTACTACAATAACACACAGTATATACATAAAATTGGTTGCTGCAGTTTGTGCTTAAGACGTGGAAGTAAAAATGAAATAACAAGGCAACTGAGGCACGTAAACTGTATAGGATTTAAAGGACTCAAAGGACCAATGTCTTGAATCGAGCGACACTATATTCGCCCATTGGAAATCAGAGTCGCGTCTGAAACATAAAAATCGTCCTTTTCTGGCGTTCAGTGTCTGTGCTCATGTGCGCTCTGATTTCATATCAGCTCGCCGATCCGCGGCAATGCCATTTGCCATCGTGCGCCGTCAATAGCGTGGCGAACCTTCAAAAACGTAAAAATGCCCTCCCACCCCCCACCAGTCTCTTCACATCGCCGTCAGCCGCCCCAAAAAAAGACAAAAAAGAGGCCAGGCCAAAGAAAGGATAACTCGGAAACTCATAGAATCGTGAATCGTGAAATCGCGTCTCGTCGCATCGATGAAAACAAAAGGCCATTAATGCGTCGCTTATTTTCCTCATCCGTCGCATGCTCCATGCTCATCCCCAAGGTTTGCCCATTTTTTTAGCATCATCTTTGTGCTCGCCTTGCTGCTTTTTGCCCCTTTTCGGGGCATTCTCTTTTCTTTTATTCCTTCGGACAGTAAACAGTAAAATCGCGCTATTTGTATTTGGTTAGTGGGCGGTGGAAAAAATCACGACCAGCAGTCTGGACGGGCAGGACGAAATAAAAAAAGTTGACCATAATGCCATTTGCCCTAGCAGCTTGAAATAAGAAATGCGGAATGAGCTCTTAATGGCGGCGCTGGCGGTCTGCCGGTTGCCATCATGGCGGTCGCCGTCGCACAATACGATTGGAACACAATCGGCGCGCCGGACAGAAGCTTTCGGTGGGCTTTTGATAGATTGATAGCTTATGTTCAGCACTATCATCAGAACAGATACATTTCGATTTGTGATCGAATGGGAAATATTAGCGGAAACAAATATACTCTAGCTTTCACGAAAATTAACTGAGCGTAACTAACGCCATCTATAAATAGCTAGCAATTACGAAAGGAAATAGTTTTGAAGGTTTTGCACAGTTTTGCATCTAAATGAGGGGGAAAATTGATGGCAGGCCAATACAAACAAAGCGAGGACAAGCTGGTTTGCCCTGTTTTGGATTACTTTCCCTCCGGCAGCGGCGTGTTTAATATTGAGATACTGACCGGATGTTGAGAGTCGCGTCGAATTGTGAATTTATTGAGTTCAGGAGCGTCGGCTGACAACGGTGGAAAATCGGCCGAGGGGCCTGATGGTTACGATGATAAAAAAGGCCGGGAGAGAAATGCAAAGCGTGAATGCAAAGTCGAGGCATGGTGGAGGCGCCCGCAGCGTGCAGAACGGAAAAATACCGGTGAATAAAGCCCACTCCCCGCCATGCTCGATTCTCTAATAAATGTTTATTTTGATTTGTATTTAGGATTTTTTTGCGCTGTCAACCGCAAACAAACAAGCAGACGTAGGTATACAAGGTCCTTCGAAACATTAACTAATCTCTTCCCCGATTTCCCAACTGAAACCTTTCGGTACATTCTTTCGCCGGTAGGTGGCACTACTATCCACTAGCTGATTTACGGGGTCGCCTTCGGCTCGCCCTACAAACTCCTACACAATGTACTATTAATTAAAAATTCCCAAATTCACAGGGAATTTATGAATAATAAGAATTCGTTAATAATATTTTTGAGGCAATTGAATGGGATGTTGGGCGCTTTTGAATTATGCTGTATGAGTGTATTTTTGTCATCAAATACGCGGGAAATCGACATTCTATTGGGCCCCCCAAGCGGATGAAACGAATAAATGAGGATTTGTATTGTAAAGCGTTTTCTGGCTTCCGGGATATTGCGATCTGCGCTCTTCGTTCGTCCCGATGTGCCGGAAAAGAGCACAGCGCACCCCTGCGGTCGATACACACACCTGTGTGACACGCCCACGCACACAATAACAACAGATCGCTATAATCCTAAATTCCCACAAAGCATGCAAGCACAATTACTTCTAAATTTTACTGTAACTCCAACCTAACTCAACTCTAACAAGCTACAAAACGTAATCGTTCATCATTCCGGCTCGGTAGTGCATCGGTCTAGCATTTTGGTTAAAGATCAGAAGATACCAGGATCAAATCCTAGAGCCGGAAGAAAATTTGTATCAACTTTTTCAGAGAGATATGTATTGCTTAATTATACTTATCACAGTTTTAAGCGTTATAAACAATGTAGTGAATGTTTAATCAACCGAGGCGAAGGTTCGCGAAGTGAGAGTCGCTACTCGAACGAAGCGGACGCCGCGGTTTGTGGCGTTTGCGCGTCCATGGGGCATACAACGTTTTATGCACGTCATTTATTGGCATTATATCTAAACAATGTACGGTATAAATTCATGTTCAAAGTCATTAAATTCAAAAAAATTGCATTTGGTTGCCTACCACTCGACTCCTTCTTTACATTGCTTAAATGGGTGGTCAGATATTGAACTACTCTTATAGACGCCCAATGACGTGCATAAAAATAAAAATAAAACTCATCATTCATGGATATGTTGTTTTCCTAGTTTGGGCCCAAAGTTTTGAATCCCCTGTTTACGTCTTTCCAAGGTTCCTCCAGTTCCTCGTGAAAAATCACTTTGGTCGCAATCACAGCATCTCAATCTCGCGCCAATAAATCACCCAATAAAAGAGCTCGCAACGAAATGTGTTTTTAAAAATCGCTTCACTTCGATTCGCTTCGATTTTCCATATTTTTTTATATGCCTCCGTCCTGATTTATCCTTTAGGTCGCGTCCCGCCGACGTAACATGGGTTATGTTAAGTAACACAAGACGAGGACACCTGCTGCGTGGGAGTGAGAAGCTTGTTATGCCTCCCTCGGTACCGTCGGGTCGAACCCGTCGAACAATGTCGAAAGTGTATCTAATGTCTAATATATACCGGAAGGTGTTGAATTATTTACAAGGCACTGGCAAAGGGCCTCCGCGGTGAGTGCAACAACACCAACCCCATACGCGTGTACGCGTTTACTTCCATTCTTCTCTGGAGTCTTTCGCCCTTTCTAATATTAGGCGCACGAGTGCCCCATATAGGCCTTGGCGTAACATCAAGCAAACGGTTACATCCAAGAGGAAGCGAAGCGCAAACGGTGGGAAAAGGGTGCTTTCTAAGGGTGCCACAGTGTGCTAGTACCAGTAGGCGTCGATGGCTCGAGGTGCAAAGTAGAACAACTTTAGGCGGGGAGGTGGGTATAATTGAGAGGACTTCTATAGTTGAAGCAGGGGGAAAGGGAAACAGGGAAGGGTTTCAGTCGTGGAGTTGGAGGTAAACTTTGTCGAGGCAGGTATGCATGTACGAACAAGTGTTGAATGTTGACAGGTTATTACTTATTACAAATGCAGAGCCAACAAATAATACCCTTGGAGTTTCAGTTCGATCAGTTTGCAGAAGAGTGGATTCGTGCATGGACTCGTTGAACACTCACCTGGAACAAGTAAAATATTATTGTTAGTAATTGAAGGATAACTGCATATATATAACACACTGTATATTTGTACTGTGTACAGTGAGTGTACAGTACACGGGAAATTACCGCTCAAATGACGAACGCAACGCAACACTCGTAAAACAAGCTTTCTCGTTGTTTGTAAGGCATCGTTTCGCTACTGTTTGCGCGTTGCCGGCTCGTTTGCAGCTCGCTGCGCTGATTGCGAAATATTCGGCACGTTTTTACGAGCCTTCGAACGCGTTCGCTCGTTTACGAACTGATTTTCCGGATCACCATTACCGACGGCAAACAACCGCCAATAAAACAAAAACTGAAATTCGCCCCACTCAACACCAAACAAGAATTTTATATTTGCACCAATAAAAACATGCCCGACAAAATATAGCGCATAAGTTAGGTTAGGGTTTTGGGTTATGTTCGACCAAAGCTCTGCTTCCACTTTGGTGATGTCCTTCTTGGCGTCTGTTTCGTGACGTTTTCGGTAAGCGTTTGCTCGTAAAATCGTACAAGTCGTTATGAAACTTTAATGAGTCTTTGCGAAGTGGAGTTATTTAAGGAATTTAATGCACCGACAGAACATGCCGCCGTCGCCGCCGTCGCCGCCAACGTCGTCTTCGTCTGACAATGCCCAGCCATTCTGTTGGTAGTTAGAGATGTTTTGTTGAGCCCCGACTTGATGGCCCCGACGAGGCATTAAGTCTTTTATGCACGCGCACGCCAAGCAGTTAGTTTTTAAGGCATAGCCTACAAATCTGTTTACGCCCTTAAATCTTGAAGATAATGAGTTATGTACATCGTAAAACACAAACCCGCAGCGCCCGCTGGGGAGGTCAAGAGTCAAGAGGATCACAAACACTTAAATTATATTTTTAAACATTCAAGATTTTGCGGGGCGCACTTTTCTGCTTATGTTTCCGGTGCCAGCGATGAATATTTTTAGGTTAGCGTCGTCGGATGACAATTTGCGTTGAAATTTACGCGACATGCTTCGCGCCGACTGCGAGAAAAAATGGGAAGGTTGGGCCTTACGAAATAATGTAAATTCTCATTTCGTCCTTTCGTCCTTGAGTCCTCGGCGATGCTTTTCATCCGGCCGCACGCGAAGAAAAATAAGGAAGATAATGAAATAAAACGGAAAAAATGAGAAATAGAAATGCGTCTACGAATTTACGGAATGAGGAGGGAGAAAAAGCCGAAGAAGGGATGTAACGAAATTCGCAGAATTTGCGCAAGGACGTGTTTTTGGGCACTGCGATGCTGGGCTGCTAATGTAACGCCATGGGCCGTCCAAGATGGAAGCCGAAAAAATTGGCAAACTTTTTCAATTGCCACTCTCTCTCTCGCCACGCGCCCCCTGGGGCGCACGCATATTTTACATAATTTTATTTGTCCGTTTCGAGTCTAATTGTATTACCCGCCTCTCGACAACTCGACATTGACGTGCATATTTTCTTATTTGCCTCGCCGACACCCTCGCAGAAGGAACGCACTTTTCTTCATTTATTTTTATCTCGTTCTAGGTCCTGGGGCGCCGCATCCATTTTTTTTAGGCCTTGGAAATGCCAAGCGTGCCGAAGCTCGTTTTCGGGCGGCGGCGGCGCGTCGGTTATTTTGTGTCGGCTTCGGTGTTGTCACTATGCTAATGACGTTTTCGCCGTCCCGATGAAAAATTCGACTTTAACCAAGTGCACAGCCAAAAGAAACTTCTCAGATTTAATATTTATCTGAAAATTCATAAAAGCCTCACGTATTTGATGAAATGACGAAATTGGTTATTAAAATATTCAAATGGCAACGCCGCACTGGCTTCAATTTCACTTCGAGGTTAGGTTTCAGCTTTCATCATCCCGGCAGCTGGTGTATCGCATAATTTCTTTATTATCCTCGAGGAGGATTCTGAAATGATGCCAAAGCCGCCGTAATCCGTGCGTTTTTTTCCTCATAAAAACGCAAATTAATTGTTTATCGCGATGGCGACCTTTTTGGATTTAAAATATGTACACGTACACTGGCGTCTTAAAAATGGCCGCCAGCAATGTTGCCAACTGCATTAGTCGTATTCCCATATCACGCAGTAAAATGAAGTATAATCCCAACTTTTTTAAGGGCCGCAGAACGCGTTGGTGTTTGTAAATGTCCGAAAACTGTCTTCAAAATGGTCGGCGAATAAAACGAAGGCGCTTAGAGTGTGTGCTGGTTTGTAGGTTAGTTTCTACGTTCGGAGTTATAAAAAGGTAGTAAAAGTTTAGTGGCTCTCAGCTTGCACACTCTTAGTCTTAGCCTAGTGCTTGCCCAGGAGAAATATTGAGAGGCACGACGCGCATGAAACACATAAAAAGTTGCGGTTTTATTATTGTATAACTTTTGGGACGATTAAAAGTACAGCGGACGTAAAACTTGACAAGCGTGCTTCATTTTCTGATATTAACTTTGATTCTCCAAGTTTTCCATAAGATTTTACGCTATAATTGTTGATGACTAAAATATAAGTAGTGTGCTGTGGGTGCTGCTGGTAGAAATGTGCTTTCATGTTTAATTGGTTGTCTAGGTTAAATGCTAATAAATTCTGGCACGTATGCAACCAACCATGCCCAACGCTCCGCGTGCTCCCAGCTCCAATGTCTTACTTCGTTAGCAAACCGAATATCGCTCAATATTGAGAGGAGAATTTGCTCTCAGTAAGAAGAGACACTCCAGCTCTGCTTGTGCACACTGTAGCCGCTGGAAACTAACGAAATGTGCGGCTTGGTGCTCGTAGATAACCTTTCGCGAGTAAATTGCATCGAATTGCGTTCGGGGTGGCGGCGGCAATGCGAGGAGCGTCGAATTGCATCGATTGCTGGAGACCCGTCCGCCTCCACGGGAGCGACGGCAACGTGATACCGATTTCAATCAGCTGGCGTATTGACCGCTCTGCGAGCAAATTACACGCTGCTGCTAGTGCAGCTTTCATTCATTTTTAATTGCCTCTGCACCCCCAAAGTTTACGACCCTTTCTGGCATTGCGTTCGTTTTTAACGAGCTGACTAGACTGGACAAGACTCAATGTACCAGTGAGGTTATTTTATTTCTTTTTAATACGGTTATTGTGTGTACAATGATGTGAAGTTCAATTTGATGAGCAGCTAGTTATTTTTGCGTGCCAAACAGGATATTTTAATGAACGCCGAAAACGCTCGTAATTGCTGGCAATCTTTGGATGACACTAACCGCCAATCGAACGTTATTATGAACTATAAACTGAATGCATAAAGTGATAAATTGCGTGTGGCTGAACATTTTTCACACTATAAAAGTCGATCGACATTTTATGCCAGTCATCAGTTTATTGGCAACTGTAACAGTATTCAACACTCCCAAAATGAAAGTGTCTCTGATTTTATTGACTGTTTTTGTGGTCTTGGCCATCATGGTAAGATATACCTATTATTAAGTTGGTCACTTGGTCAGTATTGCATTGCTTTTTCACAGTCTCAGGAAGCTCTAGCTGATCCACCTGAAAATACCTCTCCGTTTTCTGGCAGAGGAAAAGGACGTGGCAAAGGCAAGGGTCATGGTAGGGGTCATGGCAGACATGGACGTGGAAAGGGTGGCTCTTCAACTACAGAATTTACAGAATCATCAAGCTCTGATTGAAATGACGACACAAACGAGTCAAGAACAGATGACTAATGTATTAAAAGTTGCCTTGTTCCTACTTTAGTAAACTTATCGCCTGAATTCGATGTTTGCTTTATTTTTTATAAATTTTGAAGTATTTTGAGGTTTTATGGTCTGATGAATACCGACATCGATTTTGGATAGAAGAACAAACAATAACAAAAAATGTTGTAGATTACCTTGCTTTCATTTGTTGCTCTTTTGTTTTACTTTAATGCCTAGGCATAGAAAAGCTATATTTTAATCTCTTTTGATTTTAATGCCGATTTTAGTTAACCTTAGTGCCGATTTCAGAAAAAAAAAGATATTTTAGGGTTGTGAACATGTCATGTTATGCATAACTTTTATCTAAATTCCATTTTGAAATTATTAGTATTTCTATCTGAAATTGAAGAAACCCTGCAAGGTTCTAAGGATCTAAGAAATTACGATGATTCCCGGATCCCGGTCATACCTCCTGGTTGTCGTGCGTCCGCCGCAGTCGTCGTATGAATAATACGAAGGCTGCGAGCGACACCACCGACCGGATGAAACATTGCCCCCCCCGCACGCGAACGCCAGGAACCATAAGGACATATTAGGACGAGGAGGCCGCCGCTCCGGCTAGGTGTAAAGGGGTACAAATGGTCGCGACAGCGCCAAAAAGGGTCCAAAACGAATGCTGGGAAGCCGGAATTTGGAAGTCAAGCGTCAATGAAGCGCAGCGCGCCCTGGATCCAGATAGAAATGCAAAAGATAAGCGCGTCCCTCTTATCGACAGCGATAAATCCTCTTTTTATTACCGATCAATTATAATATTCGGGCGGCTCGCGCGAACATATAAATCGCGTGCCTACCGTGGATATACCGTCCATGGATGGTCCTGGTCCTGATAGGCCAACCTGGCCCGGTTGTCTTTCTCCCAACTGCGGCAGCGGCAGGAAGCCAGAGACGCAGGAAGTATTGAAATCGGCCAGGGGGTCATATATAACGCCACCTTGCAGCCACCGGCAGCGGTGGCCCTTTTATGTTTGTTTAATATTCTGGACCACTGGGCATGAGCTGGAGCTTCAAACCGAAAACTAAACGTCCCCATCCCGAAGCCTCGACCCTCGGTGATAAATTTTAATAGGTCGCACGTTTCGCGGCTCACTTTGTAGGTGGAAACGCTTTCAACTCGAACTAATTTACTTTTTTCAAATTTCCTTGGCGTTCGGATTTTCTGAGAAATGCATCGCAGCGCGACGTCATCGGAAGGTAGGCAACCAACATGGCACTGTGCAGTGTGCACCTATTACTGAACCAGAGCTGCTGGAAACTCATTCCTCATCCGCGTTTCTTTCTTTCGCTGAGGGTGAGGGTTTTCTAGGTTTTCCTTTTCGAGCGCCCCGCGCCTCGCACAATACCTTTTTCTGCTCGCTTTAACTTCGCATTATTATTCTTGTGTGACACTTTTTCTCCGGGCGCCCACAATGGGCGCACGTCGGCGTCCCGACGCCTTCCAGTCGCGCGGCGCAGTGTGCCTTTCATTCTGGGGGCGTTGGCGCATTTTTTCGCCACCCCCAGCAGCCAGCAGTCAGCGCACGAAATATGCGTGACCGGAGAGAATGGCGCGCGGAATTTAAGCGCCTCTATTCGATAAATTATGAAATCTTTTTGAATAAATCTTACTTTAAAAGAGCCGCATAGTTTTTCGCGCGGACGTGCGACAAAGTTATTCGAATGAGAGGAAGCCAAGATGAAAATAGTTTCAAGCGCTTTTTGCTCAAGGGTGAAAATTCCTCTGAATTAATTCACGACTATTTATGTCTGCATCAAAGAATAACATAGGCAACCCAAATAACAAATGTGCAATAAATGCGAATCGCAGTAAAGCGAAGTGAAATTATTTCGTTTCCTTCCAAGCGGTAAGGTTTTATTTTGTGTGGTTAAATCACCCACGAAAATAGTATTTTGCACCGCCGCATGTTACCTCTGACCACTTCACGACGAATAAGTTTTACGTCCTGTTTTATGATGCGCAAGGCAAAATTCACATAAACAACTTCTACAGGATGTTCTAACCCAACAATCCATTTCTAGAATAAAAAAAACAACAAAGACCTTCCAATAATTAACTGTCTCTAAGAAAATGAAACAACATTTCTATGTATATTTTAAGATACTTCCTGGGCCCTGAGGGGGTTGGGACCAGATACATCTTGAAGAGTATCTTCTTGGCTATCCGAATCCGCAAACAAGTTAAAAAAGGATCACGCGTTCGGAAAATATGAAAGATTTTCCGTCGCATGTCGTCAAAATATCTAAAAATTCGCGTTTCTAAATGTATTTTGAGATACTTTCCGGGCCTTGCGGGGATTGGGAATAAGTGCATCTTGAAGAGCATCTTCTTAGCTATCCGAATCTGAAAAAAAACTTTAAGAAGGAACATGCGTTCGGCAAGTATAAAGGATTTTCTGTCGCATGTCGTCGATAAAACTAGTGACGCCTAATTACAAAGATCAAATTCAGATCGTTTCAAATGGCGAATCCAAGTCGGTTTACCTCAGACAACTCTCTGACCTCAATGTCACGCAATTAGATTGATCTATATTGCAAAACATTCAGTATATCTTGCCCACTGACGCAGTACAGGATGCAGTTTAAATGATGATTTGCAGCTCAGGATGGTCGAGAGTCGGTTCGGTGGAGAATTCTTGCGGATTGTTGGAGCTGGTTGCGAACGACGGTGGATAGTGGTAGCGGGGGTTTGCGGGAGGGCGACGGCTGAGAGACGTAAGTGCGGTTCGTATATTGTTGCCCGTGAGCGAGGAAAAGCGCGCACAAGTTTCTGCGGTCAGATTAGCGCTCGCGCGGCGGCGGCGGCGGCGGCGGCAGCTCCCGCCGGGTTAAATTCCCGCGTCGATCTCGCCCTCATCCTCCCAGCCGTCCCCCATTCCCAGCCGACCCACCCAACTCATCTAGCATCCGAGCATCTCCCGCCTGCATTTCACCAACAACTATTAAGCGCTTCGACACGAAATTAAAAATTTAAACCAAACAACATCAGATTAAATTTTAGCAAGAATTTTCGCCGAGATTATAAGAGCCAGAAGTTTAACCCTTATCCCCATTTAATTTATGTCTAGTTATTTATTTATTATTGGTCTTTACTCTTCAAATCCTATAGTAAAGATGCTGTTGCTGAGGCTAAAGGATTTGCTCTTAAATTGCGAGAAGGCCGATGTCTAGAAAACTGCACAGAACACAGAAATCAGAAATTCATAGCCCTAGTCCGCATCCAAAGTCCAACGCAATGTCCAGATCAACGAGAGGACGAGAGCCAAGAGCCATGAGCCAAGAGTGGAAACCTGAGATTCGCGATGGAAATATCAAAAGTCATTGGTAACGAAATCCCCTGGGATCTGGTACTCCAAGGAGTGTCATCTGTATGTTCGGGGTTCGGGTCAACGAATGCAATAGCCTCTTTGATCAAAACTTGCTAATTTTTCTTTCACCCAACTTATTCCAACATAACCTCAGTTTTGGTTCAAACCGTGCTATCAAAATCAGCTGTTTTTCTAGTAATGTTTGAACAACGTTGTAAGCCTCCTTCGGTACTCACTAGTTTGCCTACTTTAGTGTTATTACATGACGTTGGTTTGTAAGTACCTACTATCAGCATGCAAAGTGCATACATGTGCAACTGCAGTGCACTGGTAACGGGTTTTGAGGTTTCGGCCGTTTCGGTTCCGACTGGTTGAGGTTGAGGTTGAGGTTTCATATGCACCGCACCATTGAGGAGAAACGCTGCGTGTATAGTAGTCATGGGTAGTTGGCCCCATAGTTGCATAACTGCTTCCAAAATGATTCCCAAATGCACTTGTCAGTTTCATGCAAGACCGTCGCTCCATCGCTAAATGTATTTTCATGTACTTTCAAATTCAACTACATAGTTTCGGTGAGGTTTCAGGCTTCATGTCCATGACAACATGTCGACATTGTCCACTATATCCAAACACTTGTTTGTAGGATCCTTCAATAATGTTATGCACTTCTATAACGAGCTTCCAATAACATTGTATCGAGACCTATAGAGACCTACATTTTTGTCTTTCCCTTCAGTTTGGATCACCCTGTATAAAGGCCATGTCGTGAATGATGCAACTAATGTTAATACGAGTTCTAGACGATTCTAGTTTGCGCTGCACGCTTCGGTGCTGGATGCTAGGCGCTCGGGTTGACGTTGTAGCATGTTGCAGGTTGGGAGGGTAACTGGGTAGGGTAATATATACGAAATGTAATCTTGAATAATAACGCCCCTGCCATCTCTGCTTCCCAGGCCCGGCACTGGCGCCTGGCTGTGCGGTGTGTAAGTCGTGTACACACATATTCGTGTTTACCTTAATTCCAACTTCCATACCCGAGCCCCACTCAAACAGTCAGAGGCTGTTGCAGCTTTCAGCCAGTTGGATCGCCTTCCATCGTTCCGCTCCATGTGTCTGTTGGCTGATAGCTGCCACGCCATGCGCACGTACAAATTGCAACCGAATCGTTTTCGTCGAGGAGCTAACCCCGCTTCCTAAGATAGATCTCCGCCACTCGAAAATTTCGCTGGCGAAAATTGAACGACAGAATGAGTAAATGCATGCACGGATGCAGGGTTTCAATAAAGGGTTTTTGCACCTTCTCGTTGCACTTGCAAAATTACAGTGGTGGAAACCTCATCGAGGAGGAAATTAAATGCCAGTGCACACCTACACACATAATACAATTACATTACGGTTCTACCGGTTCTGCTCCAATTTTCGATTTCAATCTGGCACAACACCCCGCAATGAGTAAAAAATTAAAAAGAGGCAGGAACAAATCTCCGAATTAAATTGTCGGTCTGGATGCATTCGATTGCGTCCCACGTCCGATTGCATTCAATCGCATCGACCATCGAATCGAATCGAATCGAATCGAAATTGATCGGAAGAGATATCCGGTATTGTTACCTCAGGCGCTTTCGGCTCTCAGCTCAGCAATGCCTCACTCATAATGTACTCTTAATTCTGCGGAGAGCGGAGGTAGTGGAAGCTTAAGTAAAGAATCCAATAACGGAACAAAGTGAAAGTCATAATAGTTTTTTTTTTCTTTATCAGGGTGCTCCTTCTCTTCCACTAATAATGGAGCGTTATTTTTTGCTACTTACTATATGAAGACGACATTAGTGCATGGAGAAAAGGACGAACTTCTTCTGCAATCATTACGTTCCGCACAATGGGTAACATCGTTTGATTTTGTCCTCTTGCAGAGGAAGCAATGTTAGTGGTCTGTTGAAGGACTTATGCAAACCCACTCTTCCCTGATTTAGAAGGATTTTGAAGCATGCTCTCTCTAAAGGAATGAAGCATCAAAGCGTATCATTTTAACGAGTAATTAATTGAATTACTCATCAGCATCAAATCCGTCTTTAGCTCTACTCAACTGCTGCTTTTATCCTTCTTTTCTTAGATTTGTGCATTTTTTTGTGTACTTTTCGGAATTTACTCGAATTCGCCAGTGCAGCTGCTTTTCGTCGCTTCTACACTTTTCAACTTTTTCTCCACGAGCGCGCTCGCACGACCAATTTCCCGCTTACACACCGCATTAATTAAAATCTGGCGTGATGTGCGGCGCGCGGCGCGCAGTCGGCGAAAATGAAGGAAAACCCCTGCTTTTCTTCTACGCGCGAGCGCCAACTTCGCTGGGGTTTTATTTCGCTCTAAAGGACGCCGAAGGAAGGCGTGAAGGAGGGATGTGGCAATGCTACAAGCACTAACTCATTTACTTTTACGTTCGTCGGCGCGTCCGCGAAAGTCGACGAAAAGTGGTTAGCCTTTAATTAAACTCTTAAATATTCTTTGCTTTTTTAGTTCCTCAGCCCTAAAAAACCGGCACAAAAAGATACACGCTCCCGTCATATTTTCATGTTTAATTAAGAAATATTAAATTATATCTGTCCGGAGCATGGATGATTTTAAATGGGACTGGAAATTCCATGTTTTTCTAATATCAATTCTTGTGAAATGGCTGGTGGTTGGGCAGTCTGTTCACAATTTATACATTTCACACATGAACTTGGCCGCTTTTCTTCATTCAGAGCGTTGTTCGCAAGGCTAAAAAACGCTCAACATTCAGCGATATATTACTTTTGCGCTTTTTGTTCGGCGCGCCGTGGTCGAGTTTTCTTTGGTTTCCCTCCGTACGGATATTATTTATTTGCAGCGCTCGGGCGTCGAGCGACTTTCCACATTGTTTCAACCATGTGTTTGTGCTACCAGTTTCTTGATAACGCTTTATACTCCGAGAATAAGTAATGCCCGACTAGCCTTGGAGTTTAATAAACACTGAATTTCCCACCTTAGTACGTTGTCAACGCTGTTTCATATTTTATGCGCCTGATTTTTTTTTGAATTTCAGGTTTTTCTTTAATCATAGTTGCTCAACTTCCATCAAGGTGGGGTTTTCAAATATTTAGAGATAGAGTACGCCTGAGAACTCAAATAAGTATTCCAAATTACTACTGAGTTGTGTTGACTATATGACTCTCGTACACTTGAATTCTTTCTGGAAAAACAATTCCCTCGGTAGCTTGAATCTTCAATGCGTAAAATTGTCAAATTCAATGCCGTTAACTATTCTCTATATTAATCTCATAGTACACCAATGGACACTTCAAATTCAAATTGAGTTATAAGCGTTAATTTCCGCCCTTACCACACAATATACTATAGTACACAAACGACTAAAACAAAATCTGAGCATGCAAAAAGCGCTGTTTTCTTGCATACAGTTTCTAATGGAGAAACGCAATCCTCTCTCTGCGCTTCCACCAACATTTTCATTGTACAGATGTGTTTTTGGTGATACATTTGTTGATTACGTAATGAATTTGTTAACTTTTTGAACATGCAATGGGATCGATGGGAAGGACATGAAATTTGCCAACTTACATCGATGCAAATTTTATTTCTTGAGAGTTATTGCTCATTGAAAATTGCCAATTATTTTTTCAAAATAATTTTCTGTTCTTCCTCTAAATGAACGGTATGTTATTTGATTGTTGTTGCATCTTTCATGCACTGTGAAATATATCAAATTAAAGAAAATTTCACGCTCTTCCCAACGATGCTAAATTTCTAATTGTGGTTGCATTAATTTTTGAGTTATTGGTCGTTTAGAAAAAAAATCACGTAGATAAAAACATAAAAACGATATTTTAAAAACTAAGGTCGTTCATTTTAGACTCAACATTCGATGTAGAATAATCTCTTTTTCTGTGTGCAGCCTTAAATGAACTACCTTGTAAATAAAAGGCAATGTATGTGGTATCTTTGTATGATTAATATATGTTTGTCCATCTCGGGAAATCTACAGTTTCACCGTCTGTACTAATAACCTAAATTTCCGATTTGAATGTTCTATCTGGTTGTCAGGGATTCCGGAAATCTTCTAGTGTTTTTGCTTCCGTAGGAAGCTTCCCTCACGGATGTATATAAATTGTGGGATTGTCGTAAATTCCCAACGCCCATTGCACTCGAATTCTCGAATTCAATACATAATGGCACTTCAATCTTCATCTCCACGTTGTCGTCGCGTTGTCGGTACTCGGTAAACATGCGCTGCGATGCGCTGCCGTCACTTCCACATTTCGCGCCGCCCTCCCTCCGCCGCCCCCTCCCTGCTGGCATGCCATGAATATGCATCCGCTTGCGTTGGCAAATCGTCGCCGCAGGGCAATTTCCGCGATCTCTCGATGGTGGCACAACGAAATTAATATCACCCCAAGACGTTGCCGAGGCGGCGGGCGATCGGCGGCGGCGGCGGCGCAAATTGGAATCATCGGCGGGCCATCGCAATCGACCGAATATGGCAGTTGCGCGGTGGCTGAAATCAGATCGGGCGACGCGCCTTTAACATATCAATAACGCTCACGATCGTCGTTATAGAATTTGAGAATTTCAATTCACGACGGGCGACGCGGCGCCGCGTTGCGAGGCGAGAATCCGTAATTAGAATTGATAACCTCGAGGCGGTATTAATTAGTCGTCTTGTCAAAGACTTTCGCGAGCACAAGAAGCAATTAATACGATTCACTTCAATGTACGGCAGGCGGCAGCAAATTAACGCTCAAACCTGGTGGGTGGCGGCTTCGTCTCAAGGTTGCTGCTTTCTGTCAAGCGCGCCAAGCACAAAAAGTTGTGCTAGGCAACCAATTATACGCGCGTCACCTAACAGGCTGTCGCTGAAAGGACAGAAAGGGTCTCTGGTAAAAGTATGTGATTAAATGTGTGGGGTGAACGCCGCAACATGCTTCGACTGCATTACATTGTCAATTTTGCCACTCGAAAGATTTATTCACCCGGCATCGACGAAATATGGCATCATAATAGGAACGTGCGCCGAACGTGAAGTGCGCGCCATCGCCGCCACTTGTGCGCGAATAGATCTTTCGCCTGTGAGGGGCGGTGGCAAAGGAAGCACGACAACGGAAAGTGCGCGTTTCATGCTCGTCCTCATATTCGCCATGAAACTTCGGCGGCGGTGTGAGAAATAAGAAAAACTGCACGCAACCAACAATACATCGTACAACATCACCTTGAGAAAACGACTTGAGAAAATGGAATACGTACAAAAATCTATAAATAAAAACGTTAAGTTGGCTGTACAATGAAGCACGGCCGAAATTTTGTGTTTTTTTTTTAAATTATAACGTAAGGTATTTAATTAAATTTAATTAAACAACTACTTTCCAGCGGTTGTGGATCTTGTCAAGTTTCGCACATTTTGTAAACAAAAGCAATAGTCCAGTCATATTTTTGCGATGTTTACATTCTTTGGCATCATAATCTTGGTACATTTAATAACGCAAGGTAAAGGATGCTCTTTCTGATGGTATCGTTCAAGTTTGTCGAAGATTGATTGTGGCACAAAGTTGAAATAAGCTAGACACGGAAAAAAATCTCGAATTAACCGCATACCGCATAGGCGGCACGCAGCACAGCTGACTAAAGACAGAGCTCCGGGAAAGCACAAAACAAGAAAAAACAAAAATCACATCATAACAAACACAATGGAACAAATTCTTTTGAGATTTTGCAAATTTCAAATCATGATGTGCGAAATGTTTGAGCGATGTTGTTTTTTTATTGTCTGTGTGCTTATGTTTCTTATTTCTTGAGTTGGAAGATGAGCGAGTCGCTTTTTTGTTTCCTTTTCCTTCAATCGCATAATTTCTTTTGGGAATACACTTTCG
Source organism: Geostiba sp. GC000077 (assembly GCA_030264215.1). NCBI lineage: Eukaryota > Metazoa > Arthropoda > Insecta > Coleoptera > Staphylinidae > Geostiba > Geostiba sp. GC000077. The sequence goes on along the minus strand of JARJDQ010010449.1, from coordinate 1,074 downwards.
GGTCGGTCGTCGGTGCCTGCCGGGATGAAACACTTTCGCCAATCCAGCGCCACATATTTCACATTTTCGTTTGCCGCCATTCGCCGTTGTTGCCGCGACCGCGATGCGAAAATGCGAGCGCCGCCAGATTGGGAGGCAGCACGGCGTGAATGCAATGCCGGAATGAGTAAACAAGCGAGTGGTAACAAATCACGTCCGTAGCAAAACATTTCGCAAGATTCTCCAAGCAAAAATGAAAGAAAAAGTACGCACGTAACACTTCATGTAATGAATGCAACCCACACTATAGACACCACCACCAGTGCTAAAATGACTCAAGCCTCAGGCATCGTTTGCTTATTTATTTATTTATGTAATTTGTTTCTAAATGGTCGTTTTTCTATAAAGTGACGCAGTTGATGGCGTTGCTGTTTATTGTGCTTTATTTTAAGGGCGGACGGATTTTGATAGTGATATAAGCTGTCCATTTAGTCTGCCTTTCGCGCCCTCGCCTCGGCATTCGCACATTTCGCATTTTTCGCATTTTACTTAGGCTGTTTGTGTTATTTTTTGGCGTGGCGGTGGCGGCGGTGGCGGCGCGGATGCTTTTATCGTATTTTCTTTCGTACTCGGCGCGCCGCTAGAAAAACACGTATTTCACATCGACGTTAGATGTCAATTCGACGATGGTCGCGCAAACCAGTTGTCCCCCCCCCCTCCCCGGGGGCGACGGCTTTGCTTCGTTTATGTATACATGGTGCTGGCGCGCGCGGCGAAAGAGATCTCTCGCGTTTTTCGCCGCCGCCGGCTAAACTGATAGAAGCCAAGCGGCGGGCCCAGAATGTTGTAAAAGCGTTTGCCAGACGTTTGGTGCGCACGAGCACCGAAAATGTATGGTGAATTATGTGCGCGCATAACTTGCGAAATTGAACGGCAAAAGCCTACCATACGGCCTGGGCTTGGCGGCGGCGGAGGACCCTTTTAAAGTCCCCTTTCTGTGCTCGATTACATGCGTCGCTTCCAATTTTCCACCGGTGGGCATATTCACCCTCCCCCACCCCAATGTTCGACGCGGGGTAGGATCATGCGAGCGTA
>JARJDQ010010444.1:0-26913 GCA_030264215.1 Geostiba sp. GC000077 | reverse complement strand
TAAAATGTTCTTTATGAGTCCGCAACTGAGATGCATGACCGTTGGACTACCGAGCCGGTATGTACACAATTACTATCACATATTCCACCCGTCTCAACTGTAAGCAAATCATTTAGGTACTATGTGCAACAGTAAACTCTATGTTTAAAGTATCATCAGAACTGCCACTTTTTACTCCGATTGTAATGCTCAAAATACCTTAAGATTTACGTGAATATTCACGCATTGATTGAAGCAACCCAATGTACAACTCACCGCGACTTCTAGGTGGCGCTACTCATCATAATCACACAGTATTTACTATTTAGGAATAATTTCGATGTGGCGTAAAATCGTGGAAATGTAACTGTAACATATTGGTGTTTCGCATTGACACCTATTCGACCAAAGAGGCGCAGCGCAGCGCAACATTAAAAGCGACGAGGGCGGACATTATGGAAGCGACTGAAATATACGCACATGGGGCACATACGCACAAAACAGCGCGCGACAGCAATGATTTTAATGGGCAATGACATGGTGGACGGGCGCCCCCCGGACGGGACGACGGCGGCGGCAGCGGCATTCGGTGCGAAATTGGAATAAAACGTGCTGATTAGCCCGCCGGTTTGGGCCGCGATGTATGCGCGCCGGAATAGTTCGTTACGTGCGTGCGCGCCGCGTTATGGACAAAAACATTGCCGCGGATTGATGGGCAGCCCGCTTGGCCGGCCCGTGTTTAATACAACAACATCCGTTATTAGATCGTTTTCAAATAGGTTTAGCTTCACAATTAATAGTTCAAACAGCATGTGTAAATAATACGTTGCGATGCCGCTATGCCGCTGCGTTGCGCAAGCTAAACGCATTATATGTCGTTCTAATTTTAATTACGTCCACATATTCGCTGTGAACATTGCAACTTGATTTAGCCATGGCGGAGAAAAAGTGTAAATTCGTTACTTTTGGTTATGTTGCTCTTTTTTCATCTTTTTTACATTGGTGTTTGGTGTATGTCTGTATGTTAATGAGTGTAAGCGTTTCTGACTTGAAAATTAAGCGTTGAAATATAGAAATACAGGGTGGACTAAAATTGACGGAAAAACGAAGGGTAACTGTGTATAGTTTATGTCAAAGGAAAACGATATTCTTAATATCTTAATACTGCCAAAGACTTTGTTTGATATCACGAGATTCTCAAATTTTGAATTTTTAGGTTACAAATATGCATAATAATAAAATTATTTTTCAGTGCACAGCAGCCGTTATAAAAGTGGAACACTAACCAGAATTATTATTTTTTATTTTTATTTTTTATAAAAAATATATAACATTTTTTTTATTATGCATATTTGTAACCTAAAAAATCCAAATTTGAGGACCTCCTGTGGCCAAATGAAGAGTTTCTCAGCAATTGCAAAATTACTTGGAGTTTTTAGGCCAATTTTAGTCCACCCTGTATTACGAAACTGATAATTTAACTTTAAAATTCAATTCCTCCTATTATATAATCAATGGAACAAACATTTCAATTGGATAGAAAACAAATTAAATAATCTTTCAATTACACCTTTTATTAACACAAAAGAATAATTAGAATAATTAGCTTTGTATCTCAGACATGAAAAAAATTTATCTTCATTGATAAGCCGCGACTAATGAATCACCCTGTATACTATAAAGTCTTTAAACAGGTAAAAACTATAATGCACATAGTTGTAAACTCAAAATTGCTACTCTGATGACGAAGAGAAGTTCAACTCACAATTAACCAAAGATAAACGGGAACATTTATTTACGCACACCCTGTATAGTTAGGTAAAAGTTTGGGCGCAAAGTGTAACGGCGAAGGAATTCAACTTTTTGGCGATGATTTATAGTCGTAGGTGGACTTATACGCGCTCACGCATTAAATTGGATTTAAACTTATACAGCGGATGACATCCGCCATCCGCGTGACGCCGTGGTTCGCAGGTTTCGGGCGGCGCGGCGTTTGATTACGCAATGGCAAAAAAGCACTTAGAGGTGCGGTCACCAAAGTGTATAAATCTAACAAGAGAAGTGAATTAAACTCGGTGCGCACACGTCGCCGGGACAGCCGCATTCCGACTTTGGACTTTCGGGGCGGTTTTCCGAGTCATCGGACTTTTTTACTTTGCGCGCAATCCGACCGTCCCACGCACCCACGATCGGTTTGGAGTTTGGGGATGGTGTTTGGTGTTTGGGTTGGTGTGCTGAAAGCCTTCAGGTGGATGCCCATGCATCGTGAAGCGGGCTTTGTGCCCGTCATCAAAATGCCAAAATAAACATCAAACATGTTTTGTGCGAAATGGCATACGAATGAGGAGTGCGGTTTGATAAAATTAAATAAGTGTTTAATTCCAATCGGCGGAATTCTATGGAGCGCGCGCGCCGGAGTGAATCAGCGGGCAAATCTAAAATGCAAATTCAGATTAGTGCTCGCCTGCCCGGATTGAAAGAGCACCCTGGCAGAAGTGGTAAAGCAGGAGTAAGCACCTATGTTACAAGGCCTGGGCATAAGTTTAAAGCCCTTGGACAAACATGGACACACCTAAATCTATAACCGGTCGCTGTGGGTGGGTTGGGGGGTGGGTTGAGGGGGTAAGTGCGGAACTACCGGCGGGGATTATCGAACTGTCGAAAGCCGAACAACCGAACAACCAAAGTGCGATCAAATATGTAAGTTGCGTGTCGGGGGGCGGCGGAGTGTATCTGTCCGTCCTGAGGAAGAGTTGGATGACGATGACGCAAAGCGTCAGCATCGCATGCCGCGGTCATTTATGTGGCACTGGCACCAGATGCCTGCCGCTTCGGCTGATTGCCGCCGCTCGGGGAGGGGGGAGAGGCGGCTATAGGTGATGAATGCCCGTGCCTGGCGGGCCCCTTTTTGTCAAGACTCCGCGGCGATGAGCCGGCGATGACGCGGTGGAAATTGGATGTCACTTGCCGAGGTGTCACCGCAGTGTTTTTCCAGCCGCCGGCCACCGACGCGACGCCCGCCGCCGCGATGACGACAAATCAACCAGAAACAAATGAGAAATAACGCCAGCGCCGCCGCGGCGACGACGGCGCGCTACTTCGCATTGACGTCGGCCACGTCGCGGGGGGGACGGATGAAAGGTGGGAGCGCCGCGCCGGCTCTGGGAGGCGGGCGCGCACGGCAGGAGGAGCCCGGCCAGCGGGTACGGAAATTAATTCGCACGGCGGCGGCGACTACGCCTCATCACTTTTTCATGCCAAATAAAACCAGCAACATGCATATATGCATGCGAAAAACCGAAGCAAAACCGGTGTGTAAAGTCCGTAACAAGATATACTGTTGACTGCAATGGGTGTAATTAGTATTATTTAATTGCAGATATTGAAAGACGATTTTAAAATACTATGCTCCTCCTCGCTTCTTAAAATCAAACTCTACACACTAATTTCATAAATAACTATTATTTACAACAGCTGCTGTGCAATGATAAAGAATTTTGTTATTATGCATATTTATAACCTACCTCGTGAAGCTAAACTAAGCCTTTCTCAATATTTTGGTATTAAGATTATCGGTTTTCTTTTGGCATAAACTACAAAGTTTCCTGGCGTTTTCCCGCCAATTTTAGTCCACCCTGTATATGCATTCGAAAAACCGAAGCAAAACCTGTGTGGTATACATATACTACTCATTTTGGTGGTAAAGCTAAAACAACGACTCCATGTCCGAAGAAGCCACGAAACGACAATCAATTATTCCATTATTACTACTTCAATGGTCCACTCAATTCACAATGAGCGGATACTGAGTGTGTGCCTCTGCGCCGCATAATAACCTTAATAAAATTTTACGTTCTCAACTCGGAATCAATATACCATGCCATATCCAATGGCAGCACATTAAAATCATGAATACGACACAAAGCGGCAGTTAATTCGTTAAAGTAGCCCCTGGCTCCAAGAACCGCCGTCGGTCCAAGAGGTCCAAGACTCCGAGACTCCAAGAGGAGTGAGGAGCTAATTCCCGATCGCGGAAATCGTTACTTTTTCATCCCTATCAAAATGTATAATAGTCACACATGGCCGTTTTTTGCATCCAAGTCTATATCGCGTCATCAATTCATTTAACATCCCACTCAGGACTCAGGACTCAGCCATAGCTGCAGTTTGCGAACGGACCATTAAAATCTTTTACCATTCCGCGACAATTATTATGATGGGCGTTGTGTGCCGTTGTGATCTAGAATGGCAATAATGGCAATAACATATAAAGGGACGCGAAGTGTTGATTATCCTGATGGTGATGCTCTGCCGTCACTTCGCCGGAAGGCCCGGAAGATCACACGCCATGGAGGACAATTAAAACTCTTCCCCCCGCCGAAAGGATAAATCAAACAAATTGATCGCACGAGTGTTCCGGGATTATACGAACTTCTAGCACCGCGTCAGGGCGCCAGCAAAGTTAAAATATAAGCCGCTAAAATGATTTTATTGGTCGTAAGCAACTCCAGGGTGCAGTTAGTGTCGTTAGCCGGTAATTAAATGATGCACGCCGGATGGACTTCTTAAAAAAGCACTCCGCGGACGATGCAATTAAATAGTTTCATAAACGATCATGCACAACGAGCGCGAGCAGATCGAGGACAAAGAAACAGGGGGGGTGTGGAATGCCGCAGAAGTGCGCAACATAATCGTGCGCCGTGCGCCAATAAAGCAGGCCCCGCGTGGGGGTTGATGAGCAGCGAACACGAGAACACGACCCTTCGCCACCGCAGTAAACGGGAGACAACGCGTAATGAACCCCCCCTAAAAGTTAAGCCATTACATTTTAAAATATGTACGCGCTGGAAAAAGCCATCGACACATGATTTACATCAGACGATGGGATAATATCGCAAGGGGGTCGGGTCATCTTAGACTTAGAGGGTCGGGTCAAACCTTCCGAGTGCAGGGATGGTGGAATTATGACCGGGATCCTTACCTAAAACAGAAAAGATAATACATAATTAAACGGAGGAATTTTCATTTCTACCGAGTGCACGTCGGTGTGGAAAAATGTATATGAAGCGTTTGAAGGAGGATATAAGGTATGGCAGTTTGAGGAACGTGAAATCCTCGCTGCAGTTGGGAGGGCGAGTCTACACGTAAACACGTTTAAAATTCCATTGCGACTTGATATTAAAATATTGACGAAAACAGCTCTCTATTATTATACTCGAGCGGTGCGTTTAATATCTGCCCTCTTATACGACGTGGACCCTCAAGGACTCCGGCCGCCTATTCTCACACTCCCATTCTTTCGCCACTCCCGTGTGGAGGAACGGAGGAACGGAGGCACGGAGGTAAAAGGTCTTGGCCTTTAAGCACATTTTAATCACTTTCAAGCACATCCTGCCTCCTGCGTAAAATGTTAATTTAAATTCCTGCCCCCCGATTGGAATGTTAATCACATATCAAGTTCAAACAGACTGTAGGACAAACCCCAGCCCTTTTTCCGCAACGATTTTTTTTAAATACTGAGCCAACACAACATCATAAATTTCCCCCGCAACCGCGAGCGTTAAATTAAGTGCGTTGAAAAAGAGCTTTGTGATAATATAACGAATGCCTCATCTCGCCGAATGAATACAAATTATCATAAAAGGTACTTTAGCGGGGCAGTATTAATTTGACGACGAAGTTGTTATGATATCAAAAAAGTTAAAGCGCCCAGCGCAAGTTTATGGCCACGCGGCTTTTTTTCCCGCCCCCCCGTTGGTATGGCGGGCGTTGCAGCTAGCCTCGCTCCGCGGACTACTTAAAAAATTTGTAGACACACGCTCTCAAGTTTAGCCCACTCCACTTTTGCACAGTGAAAGGCGGCGGGAAAAAAAAGCAAAGAAAAAGTTTGCTGAAGCAGGTTATGGCATGTATGCGCCATAAATATCGCGGACTTATCTCAATTTACACTCATAATCAGCTTAAGAAAAGTGGTGGTCGCTTTAAAATGTACTAGATGGATTAGGAACTCTCGGCCGGGCCGCTTTTTATCATCCCAAGCGCTGGGGGGATAACACCACTAAACTCTGCGGCGACGGGCCCCCAGAGTGTATGACGTATCGCGCGACCACGCGGCGCTTACCCTCGGGGCCAAATTTTTGAAAACAAGAAAAAACTTTTTGATTACTTTAATCCTTTTTATGCGCGGCGTATCGTGGTTGATGGTGGAACGCGGATCTCGTTACACCTTAATGCACACGACTAGCTCGCGTATCTGCTAACATGATATAGTCGACCTCCTCCCACACACAAAGTTGCGCCTTCTGCATACAAATCGAAGCGTTAAGATTGCTCGCCCAGGCACGCTGCGGGCCAGACCAGCGGGCCCATGGCATCGAGCATCTTCGGAATGTAATTATTCAAGTAATTATAGATTGATCAATATAAATTAATTTGAAGGGAGAGAGGTATGGGAGTTTGAGTCAAAGCTGGCAAGAAGAGCAGTCAGCGAAGTTGTAGTTTCGGTCCTCGATGGGGGGTCCTCCTCCTTTCTTGGGCGATGTGCGCCGAGAGTGGTACTTGGTAAGTATGCTGCCTGCTCTGGGAAGTCAAGTTTAAATGTTTGGCGGATGCAAGCAAGGAGTTTCCTTCCACACGGCTCGCGCCTGAAGACGCCAAGTCGGCAAATAGTTCTGATAATACCTACTGGTCAGCCGAGAAGTTTATAGGGACGTAATTAAATTGTGCAGTACTAAGATTTGCTCCTTCCCCCGCCTGCCCCTGCCTCCACAAAACCGGCAAAGCCGCGTCGAGGATTTCCGAAATGAAACGTAACGGAACGCCAGGGTGGTCGAGTTTACATGCCGAATTGCGTCCCGTTCCGCTACCCGCTCCCGAGGAATAACGAAATCAATGGCGATGAATACTAATGGACGCGAACGGTTCGTGCATATCCAAAACGCCAGCCTGACCCCGACACTAGCCGCCCCGCAAGTTGGGGACAACTTATTCCAGGCTGCGCCAATTTGTTTCATTGGCGGGACCCGACAAACACTTATCATGGCGGTGACGCATAAATGAGCGAAATACGGTGCGGGATGGGCCCGTCTTTTATGGCTTTCTTGGACCGGAGATGCTCTCCACCCAGCGTCTTATCAAGTAAGGAAGGAAGGATATTTTCCGGCCATTAGCGACGTATCAAGTAAGTTAGGCCCCGGGGCATCTAATGGCCACTGGGCACGGCAATTCATGCCTCTGGGCCGGCATAAGAAGAGATATGGACGCCGCAACCATTTCTTCCGCGGATGAATGCACATTAATCTGCATCTTAGCTCCCAAACTCTAGCCGCGCACTGAGAAAGAGAAAGGGTGCGAGCACACGCCACGAGTCGACTCGGAGGAGAGGGGTCGGTGCCAAAGGGAAAGCACCTTCAAGAATGCGTTATATGGCGAGTAGTATCTATCCCCTATATAAGGAGCAAAGGTCCGAAACTGGGAGAGGAAATTAGAGGAGCGTCGGCGGACTCTGCCGGCTCGCCTCGAATTCCTCCGGGCGTTTAATTTCAACTAAGACGGCTATTTGTTCTTGCATGCATGCTCGGTGCCCCCATTGCGCACACCCAGAAGTATTTTACCGCGCTTTCGAGCTGAATTAAACAATATAGCCCGTACGCCGGCGGATACGTGACGTGGTATTGCGGTGAGGTCCACCAAACTGTCTTCGTGCTACTTTCAAAATCGCCCACGATGTAGATTATTTAATGGAGCAAGCTGGTGGCCAGTACCAGCATTTCGATATGGGCTAGGACGTCGAGCTGTTTGTGTCACGAATTTCGCATGCATGCAGCACATACTTACATTTCAAGACTGAGAGGGGGGTTTGGACTATGTGAGCAAGCACAGGCAAAGGGGTTAGAGGGTGCTAGAAGAAGGGGTCAACCGCATAAACTTTCAAAGCTGCCAGTGCTACGGGCTAGCCGGAGCAATGCCGGAGCGCACTCGTCGCCCACTGAGCCACCGTCTAGCCGAGAGCCTCGGCACTCAAGAGGCATTTTGCTGTTTTGTACTACGTAGATGTATCTAGTTGGAACTCGCTTCGGAACATCTCTCCGAACATCTTACAAGGACGGCTAACCCTGCGGCAATTACTATCAACTATGTTAAACATTTTATTATGTGAGGGCCAGGTTTTAACGCTATGGCTATTAAATTACCCAAGTTTCCAACGCGCTCCAACTATCAGCAATATTATATAGACCGCTATTTATTAATATTTGCAGATTGTAGAAATATCTTGGTAAATATGCGCGGAGACGATGGAAAACGTTTAACCGTTTATTATGGGCTGAGTAGCGCTCTGTGCAAGTGTGGTAGTAAGCTCGACGAACACACATTCCATTCGTCGAATACAAATGTCCTACTAAAACAAGGATAATACATTACAATTTCCCCAACAATCCGAAGATGTTAGAATTTAATAGCAACATACATCATGCACGCCGACGCCAAGTTTTCACCGTAAGCAAGCAACAAAGTAGAAGTTCCTTCCGGATATAGAAGGGGGACGAAGGGCCGCGGCGAAGATGCTTGTGCGCGAATGCAGTGGAGCACGGTTGCTAGCCTTAAGGAACCTTAAGGCTAGCAGGCAAGCGGGAGAAGAGTTTGTGATATGGAAAACGGAATGGATGTTGCGGCGACCGCAACCTCTCGGGACAGAGTCCAGAGGCACCACCGATACGAACTCCTCTTTGCCCGAATGTAGTAGTCTAGTACTGCACACCAGTGGAGGGAACATGCATGCTACAAACTTACCCAGCTCTATCAAGTAAACACCATAGCTCTTAATGAAAGTTGGGCGAAGAAGAATGACCTCAACTGGGATGTCTGATGGGATTGCACATAGGTGACAAATCATAATGCAAAATGATTTTTCATCCAGATCGAGACGTGTTTACTGGGATACTGGGAGGATGGGTTTCGGAGGATGGGTATCCTGATGTGCTCCATGGTGCTCCATGGAGTAGTTCAAGATCATCATCATTTCGTCTTTAAGCTTCATTTATTTCTATCTCAAAGTTGCCGTGCGTTCCTTGGAAGCCCACCCGTATCCCCTCTAATGTGCAAGTGTATCCGTACGCATTTTTGTGCGAGGTCTGCACATACACGCGCGCGCGTCCCCCGGTTCCTGTTTTCATTTCCTATTTGACGACATGTTCCGCCGGTTGTCACTCAGCGCAATTTTTACAAGTCATGGACTTTTATAATCCACCATAAACATATCAGTCGCGCTTTACATATAAAAGGTTTGTCGTCGCTATAGTCGGCCGGGTGAATTGTCTCCGGAACGGCGACGGATTAGAGTTCGGGGATCGCGAGAGGGAGGAGGGTTTGGGAGACGTGCTTTTTCGATCTGTACGGCCAAGAGCGTCATCTCATATGCGACGATATCGGTAATTTTGGCCATTTAAATGTAAGCGTGTGCATACCGTGCGCACGCACGCACGCCAGGAGAATCGCTGTCAGCAATGCGAAGACAAATTGTTTGCAGACTTCCGCGCGCGCGCCAGGCGCAAGATGGAAACAGGAGAGGAAAGGGAGGGCGACGCGATAAAAAGGACCTTCGAAAGCGCACTGGGCCGGACGGACAAAGTGCTCACTGCTCACCGGCGGGCACATATATATAGACTTGGCGTAATGATTCGTAGCGTATGAATTATTCAATATTACACTAACGGTGGTCCCCGTCTTTTCCTACCCCCACGTGGGCCACGACACTGCTGCTTCCTGCTATTACCGCCGCGCGCCGTGCCGTGTGCGACATCGCAGCGTGTTTTTATCATTTGCGCATCATTCCCACCCAATGCTATATCAATCAGCCGGCACCCGAAATATCCAATAAAAACATGTTTGCGCTAAGTTTCCAAATTCTTTCAACGCCGAAACTCGTCGATCCGTTGCCTCCACATCCTATCCATTCTATATGTTTATATCGATCAACAAGTGCGAATCGTCTCTTAGGAATAGGAATAACACGCGCCCCCCGTCGGTGTCTGTCTATATATCAACTTCGGGGTGATTCTCTTCGTCGTCAATCGAATTTATAAAGTTTAAAATTCGTGGAGAGAGAGTCCTAGATACCACCTATATATCAAAGGTTATATGGTGTGTTAAATTATTTCAAATTGATTCTTCCACATACAAACCCCCTTTAGATTCAGTTTACAAACTGACGTGAATCATTTCGGCAGAATGAGAATGAGAGCTAAATGATTTATGTAATACCCAAGTGATGTGGAGTTGTGGACCAAAATAGGTCATTAATATAGTGTTTATATAAACAAATCCGTAGCAATGAAATGGGCGCCGCAATTTGCATAAGAATAACGAAAGAGTGAACTATGAATTATGGAATCAATCATTTGTTTTGCGGCGAATACATTAGTCCCGAAAGCTATTTGCGAATGACTTGCAGTTGCAGAGGCAAGGGTCCGAAACTCCGAACCGAGCCCTGCTGCATTATTATTATACTTTCAGTATTTAGATAAATCATACATCATTTTGCGATTCGGAGATGTTTAAAGTGAATGTCTGAAGATTCTGAAGAAAGAGATGTAAATTTTAAATGAACAATTGCGTCTAATAAAATACGCGTTTTGAGCGCGTGCCACTAGTGGTAACTAGACATGGTCTTATTATACCGTAATAAGACACTTCCCGTCCACCTCCAGCGCACTTGCCGGTGGCAATCAAATTATCTCAGGAGTCAGGAGTCGTTTGTTTCAATAGACGCTGATTGAGCGACTTGATACCTACTGATTTATGCCATTTGTAATAACATTAAAGACCCCGCGCGCAGCAACTGCCCGTAAAAAGAGCGGAGCAAAGAACTTTGTCGATCCTCAGAAGGAGGCACCACGCGGCGACATACTTCTCCAGGGGTCCCAAGGCTAGTCCGCGTAAGTCAAGTCAACTCGTGCTTCGCTTCAATTAATTAAATTGGCGCCGCCAATTTATAACGACGCGTATTAAAAGCGAGTTATTCGTACGTAATCTAATTATTCCGACTGTGTATTTACTATAATCTGAAACTGCACCGACACGAGCCACCCCCCCGGCCCGAGTTGGTCCGGCCGAGTGCGATTTAATTTCTGAGCTTTCATAACTTCAATCGCTTCTTTCGCTTTTAATGTTTTTAAGCGCGGAAAAGTGAATTTATCAAGCGCACACCGGCCGAGCGAGCAATAACAGTGGTGGAGCCCGGCGAAGGAACCAAGGGACCAAGGGACCACCACCCCTGTGCTTCGGAGAAGAAAGTCTGGCGTGCGCGGCAGGAGGAGGGAGGCCGAAATCGGAATTTATAAGCAGAATTAATTAGACTAAAAACCACTGCAGCTTTTCCACTTACACTACGCAGGGCAGTGCGCCGCCGCCGTCGCCGCCGCCGCCGCCGCTGTGCTGTTTTAATTTACAAAAGCCAAACTTAATTCTTGTTCCACGAGTGAAAAGGAATAAAGAGAAATGTAAAGGAAAATTAAAACGATTCAAGTCGCGGGAAGGCGGCTTTGATTCGGTTTAGGCTAAGACTCTCTCCTCGGGACGGGGACGGGCGCAAGCCATTCGTAAATCCGTGCGTACTTCTTCGCCGGGCGCCAATAGAAGAAGGCGGCGGCGTAATCTCGGACCCTCTTTTCTCCTCCTCCTCCTCCTCCTGCCGCCGTGATTCCTGCTTCACTTCCATTTTATTATATGTGTAACTGTATGGCGAATTGTAGACATTAACATATTTTCATATGGAAGAGGCACCCCGGTGACCTCATACGAGAGCCCATCCACTGTTGATATTAAATTGAAACATTATTATCTAACCGCATCTCTGTATCTCTATTTGAGCGCGGTGCAGGTCTAGTTTTGTGTGTTTGCAGAAGATGGGAGGAAATGTAGAATATACGCTTTTACGAGCTAGCCACCATATCTCGGCCTGTTTAAATTGGACGATCGGTATGGCATTAAAGTTCTCCGTGTGTTGCTTGCGCATTGGCTTAACTGTTTTGAATCGAAGCAGGCCAGGAGCAAATAATCCTGGTTCCTGGCAAACTTTCCGAACCCCCTCGGCTCCGCGGCAGCGCGCGCCGGAAAGAAGGAAGGACCCCACAAGACCTCGCGTACAGACGGTCGCCGTGCAGAGTCAAGTGAGTCGCCAAACAAGATTAGCGAAGCACTCAGGTGGTCATGACGGGGTCCCGGGCAAAGCAATTAGTGCATTGCGTTCGCGACACGATCAACTTTTCAACTGGCCAAAGTTGGCGACCCGTGTGGGTTGGGTTGTGTTTCCCTGAGGACTGACTGCCTGACGGTTTCAAGCTCAAGCTTCAAGACTCAAAATCTGAGGAATAATTCATATATGAGCATTTTGGCAAAGAAAGAAGGGGACATTCCTATAGTTGGCGTCTGGTAGAAGATTTCTACAAATAAAGCGATTAGAGTGAAGATTCGTGAAGTAAATCGAGCATGGAACAAACGAACGCCAGCATACATCATATTTGCGGGCTTGAGCTGAAAATCGCTGAGGAGTGCGTGCCCTTCTTTCTTTCCTGCTCCTGCATTATTCTAGTTCTTCCCCATTTGCTCCACTTTTGCCGTTTTAGCACCACGATCTATGCGAACGTACGCACGTCGTAAAAATACAAAACCTATACTTACGTTGTAAGGCCAACAGTAGTAGGAGGGCAGTCGTGAAAAGATATAGGAGATGTAAGCAGAAGCATTTATATGTTTCCTCGCACTAATAAAAATTACAATACGGCCGACGCAGATGACTGCTAAATAAATCCAAATTCCCCATTTCCTCCCAGTTTAGCCCGGGACCATGGAGGCTTAATCTGCCGATGGGGCAGAGGCTCTGGACTGGCGCAACTTTAGCGCGCACATATCGGAAACATTAAATAGCAGCTGAATCTGAAACGTCCTCTTCCACAGCAGGACCTTCCTTTAACCACCCGCGGAGGCCCCGGGGGCACAACATACGTAAGCGACACATTTTCCTTTCCATCCGCCACGACCCATGAGCCTCGACGATGATGTTGCGCCTTCCGAGAAGTTCGCGAAGAAGATGGAGGAGGCGGCTTGGCGGCACGGGAACCTATTATGATAATTCGGACGCAATGCGTGCGTGGTGCGTCGCACCATCCCTTTCCTCCAAAAACCAAGGATGCGACTTTCAATTTAGTCGTTTGTCGGCGCGAGGAGGCGGGCTGTGGCGGCGGCGGTGCAGGATTATGTTGGCGTCGCGAATCCCCGGCGCCGCGGCATCTCCACGCCATCCGCATACGCATACAAATAGTGGAGAGTGGAGAGTGCCCCTGGCTCCGGCCAGCGCGCGGCGGCGGCGGCGGAGAGGTCCCGGGACGTGCCTGGCTTTCGGAAACATGCTTATTTCATGCCTGATTATCAAACAGTCAGTGCATTTAACGCTAACAAAATGGATGGAAGCGGGCCGAATAAGAGACCAAGGATGAACAACTTCTTTCGCTAATACCCCCGGCCGTCTTTTGCCCGCCGCGCGCTTCCCTCCTTCTTTTCGCCCCCCCTTCCCCCAACCGTCGCCTCCGCCACTCTCTAAGTAAGTCATTTGACTGCCGACCGTCGAAGCGTCTTTCACATTTGAGCATTGAGCATCCGCGAATTCAATTAAACTAACAACGAAATGAACCAATCTGGTAGATGCTTCCAACTTAATTTACAACATGCGAAAAAATATTGTTCTATGCATTTTTTAGTTCGTTGATGGAATCTTCTTGATATACTAAAAGTTTAGAAAAATCTAAGCATGCAAAATACGTTTTTTTCTTGCACAAAGTTTCGTCTCCCGGCGCCTCCACAAACATTTTCATTTTACGGACGTGTGATACTTTTGTGTAATGAATTTGTTAACATTTTGTACTGCTGAGAAGAGGCATAAAATATGCCAACTTACCACGATTGCTCATTAAAAATCGTCAATTATTTTTTCAAAATAAATGTTTGTTACTTTTGCCAATGAGCGGTAAGTGTTTGATTGTTGTTGCATTGTACATGCACTGTGAATAATATCAAATGAAAGGAAATTTAAGTTAAAAAAATCACGTTCTTGATAAAAATACGTGCCAATCACAAAATCGATTTTAAATACTCCTGGAAAGATAAAATACTTACATACGGCATGAAAAAAAAATGGAAAGTGTTTTACAATGATTTAATGACCTGCCATTCTCGCCTTGTTTTGAATGGCACGTTTGTTACCCAAGGGGAACAAAAACGATTACTTTTATTTTTTATCGGTTTCGAATTACGTAAGTGCTTTATTTTCGACTGATGGGCCCAATATGCATGCGCCCAACGAAGACGAAAGCGCGCGAGACCCGCTAAGGTACCCATGCATCATTTTTATTATAGTTTTGTCGAATGTGGATCTATCGGAGCCGCTGAAAGCACGGCGTGAAAAGCATGAATTAAAAATATGTATTTTTTATGTTTATGCTAGCTAAACTTCTTTTACGATGAATTATGCGTACAAAAATATCCACGATCGCAAGAAGAAAAAATAAACATTCACGATTCACGAAAAAAGAAGTAAGACACAATAAACACATCTTCCGTATAAGTTTAATAATTTAATAATTACGTAAGTAACGAATAATATTCGGAGCTTTCCTAATTATATATGTTAGAGTGGGTATATAATGCAGGCATCCTGGTCCTGGAATTGCCAGAAGAGACCATCATCTCGATTAAGAAGTTCTATTGCATCGCGTCTGCTATTTGGCTGTTTGCGCGCGTCGGAGAAGAAGGGAAATAGAATTATGATATAAAGTCGTGCATTACATCGCATGTGTATACGTGCGCATAGGTTGGAAGAGGCATTAGGCATGCACCTCTCGCCCATGCAAAGTTCATAAATATAACCGTAGCGTCCGCAATATCTGCTGCCAGATGCCCCGGACGTAATATGAAGAACTGACATTACTGCGCATTCCCAGACCGCAGCAGCCGAGGAGAGCCGAGGCGAGTTGATGAATCATGAAGAAGTGTGGTGGCAGTGTGGAAGGTTTCCGTCTCGGGGTCTCGGGGAAGAATTTCAAATTCAATTTTATTAACGCACACACATCGACAATGCGCACGTGTAGTGGTGAAATGGCAAAATTATCAAAATGCAGCATTCATGACTCGGAGAACGACCTCCTAAAAGTACCAGCGCATTTATAAAGATTGCAACGTATAATAACTTCGAACGTCTTCAAAGACAGCGTATGTGCGTCTAATAAAAGTTAATATCAAACTAGTCTCTTCTTAATCCTGCACCTCCCCACTTCTATTTGTTTAATACCGTTAGCTAATGAAACGAAGGCACTTATCAGCTCAAAGCAAAGTTTGTTCGTTTGCACGCTTATGAAGTGTCTGGGTGTCGCATTCGCAATGTCTTTAAACGACCAGCAAACTTTGTTTGAATTTAGCGATCTTTCCGCCGCGTTCCTCTCCGTGTTTACTTACCGTTAATGCAAGACTTTTTGTTTGCTGGCGCGCACGCATGCAATCAAATGAATGTGAACAAGGTGGCGATGGGATGAGGAGATATTCAAATACTTCAATTGCGCGAGCGCCAACACGCTTAGAAAACCGCAACGTATGAATGGGACCGCCACGTTAAATGTTTCTGGCGGTTGTGTGCCACTCGGAAGCACCCACCACGACCACGCTGGAGAGGGTGGACTACTATAACAAACTCCTTGAAGCCAGCCCACTCCTGTCGGAACGGTTTTGCTTTAATTATCCTTTGCGATGAGTGCGCGGGGACCAAACACATTATACATTCATAATATCACAACTATCCTAGAAGTACAAGTACTTTAGGACACCAGCGGCAAACTTCTTTAATTATTATTTTCGAGTGTTATCACCTCAAACCTCAATGCGCATAAGCGGCCAACCTACATGGAACTATGCAATCTCAAGTGTGTGGCCCTGGCCCATCGTGCAAGCCAATTTGCACGTTTTACTATGTAGTTCTAGTTCTTGTTCTTCGGTGAAGATTCGAATATAGACGACGATAGCTTGAGTATGCAGACACCAAACGCCAAACCATCATGGAGAAATTATGCTTGTCTTTCATGGGTTTTACGGATGCAAAAGCCTTTTCGATGTAAAATGTAAACCATCATTCACTGTCGTTCCGGTTCTTGACCTGATGTCCTCTTGTCCCCAAGAATTCTTTCGGGAAGTCAAAACGTTCTGTTCTCAGTACTCTATATGAAGAATACTCTAAATGATCACAATACACTTAGAGCAACCTTTCAATTTGAGATGCTTTCTTAAACACGGATATGATTTTGGATAGAAAAACTAAATATATCAAAAAATTAAATAAGAGTTATGCAGAATTGAAGTCAAATTCATTTGCACACTTCAATTAAAAACATATTTATTTACCTTGAAAGTTTTTTAAATTTTCTTGAGTTTTCAAGATATTCTCGAAAGAATGAAAAAAGTAACAATTGCATGTCTTTCGAAAAAGTTAATATCTCTTAAACGAAATAAGTTAAATAAATGCGATTTTGTGCATTCTTATTAACTGAAAGTATATCTAGAGGAATATCTAATGAAAAAGTCAAATTTTCAATTTCTTCTTCCCTCAAACTGCTTCCATACATGCAAAACTTCAAACAAGAAAAAGTAGTTTTTTCAAATGGCATCACATAATTTTAGTTACTAGTTCAGACCCGGTATTTATTGATCTTAATTTTAAGTGTCATTTCCTCATTATCGATCCGCTACACTTTAAGATATTTTTAATTTAATAAGGTTTTGAGTTGCCACGGTCGGTATTTTATAGTAAAAATCATTAAACTACTAATAACTAATAATCTGATCAATCAAAAATAAAGATATGAAATTTAAAATTAAGATCAAACAATTCCTTACATGTATTCGAAACTAAAATTATAGGATGCCATTTGAAAACAGCGACTTTCTCTTGTTTGAAGTTTTGCACGTTTGGAAGCAATTTGCGGAGAGAAGGAATTTAATATTAGACCTTTCTATTAGATATTCCTCTAGTTACACTCCCATTTAATAGATTGCACAAAAGCTCAATCATTTGACTTATTTCTTTTAAGAGATATACATTTTTAGTTTTTCCGAATTTTCAGGAATAACTTGAAAACAATCAAGAGAATTGAAAAAAAGCTTTCAAGGACGATTTGTTTATTGAAATATGGAATTGAATTTGATATCAAAAATAAATAATTCCATAAAAAAATGTGTCTGTATCTTTTTAGTGCAACTTGCAAGGACGTTTCAGGACGATTCATCAAGACAGAGGCTTAACTCAATTTTTTTGCCGCATCGCAATGCGGCACGCATAAATAATTTACCTAGCGGCCAACGGTGCATTAAAGCTCGGCGCGGCAATGACGGCCCCCAAAGCTCTGCGGGCTGCCTGGGAGTGTAAATGTAACGCAGAGACTAAACGGGCAGTGATGAACGACGCGACGATGTTTGCCAAGTCACAGGTCGCCATGGGGCACCGACGACAAAGCGCCTTCTAAATAACGATTACTACCATTCACACCGAAAACCAACAAACCATATAGTATATTTACTAGCGAGCGCAGAAAACGCATTCAAATATATTCCACCGTATTCGACGCTCGCGCTTACAATGTGCGCAACGGCCAGGCGAAAGCTGCAAAGTTACCACGTTCCCAACAATATTTTACGTTCCATTTTCCTTTTGCAAATGTGCATTGGAGGTTCATTTATATTTTCGCTCACAATTCGCCGCGAATTAATGTGACGCAGCGCGCAGGGGAGGTAGGTTCACACTTTACGAAATTACGTTTTAATCGAATTTAATAGTGGGCAATGTGTATCATAAACACGCAGCGCCGCCGCCCGTGAAGGGTCAACTTCGCGACTGCGAAAGACGAAGACGTTTGTTTGCGCTGGGCCAATAGACGCAATGTCGCGATGAGCAAAACCATTACTCTGCGGAACGCAGTTAAACAGTTGCAAGAAACGCTTCTGCACTCCGCAGGCCGATGGTGGTGGTGTGCGTTTCGGTGCCAGCGCAGGAAACCTGCCGGAGGAAATCCGACAAAATGGAATGATAACGAGTCGTCGTCGCTTCTTGTGCGGGGCGCGCACATCACACGCTTCCCACACAACTACAAAATATCGCATTGTTTCATCATCTCGATCTGTTTGCAATGTGTATGTACGTGCCGCCTCCCTGCCCCTCCGCCGCCTGGATGTGTTTGCGGAGAGCGCCGCCGCCGCCTCCGCTAAAGCACGTCACGTCCTTTGGTCGGTTGGTTGGCACACGTTTCTCTTATTTCCGTTTACTTACACTCCCTCTCGACATGACTTCGGCCTGTAACTTTAAATCATCTTCTTTCCTGGGAGAGGCGCGTTGCTATTACACGAAACATAACACCAAATAATTTTCACAAGCATTCGACTTTAAATCTTTGTGCCCTTACGTTCCTTTTTTTCCCCCTATCGCGCATTTTGCATGGAGCATGGATTAATCCCGTTTTATTGCTGTTGCTGTTGCACTTCCGAGTCTTCCGACCTCCAAAGAGAGGAACATCGAACAATAGATGTTTTCTGTGATGTTGTCTGTGCAATAAGATATGAAATAAATATCCGTAAATCGACGATAAAGCTCATTGAGAATGGCAGTGCCCACAAGGAGTAGGCGTTGCACATATTGCTGAATTACTACAGCGACTATTGTCGTCGCCCCGACAGACATTGTGACTCGACACAAACGATACAATTCAGCGCTGAATGAATTAAGACGCGCATAACTACTTTTGGCCGGTTGCTTGGATTTTGTGTATGCATGGAAAACTTCGATGCAATGCGCAGCCAGACAATAAGCCAACCGTTGCGGCCTAACTAAACAGACAGACATTAGCTCTGATAAACGATTATGTATTTGGTTGCAATCCAGCACTACGAGTCCCACGATATAGCGACGACGCTTCCATCGCTTTTGGCAAGTGAAGAAACAACGATTCGTTTAATTTTATCGCTCGTATTATATGCGACTACTAATGATGTGCCATAGTATGTGGCGAATTTGTTGAATCAATTTTCCATGCAATCAGGACACATGCAGAATTGTGGGTTCAAGTTCCACGGATCCAAGGCTCCAAGGAGCCAAGGAAGCTGGCCAAAGGGGACCCCCCTTCCAGTCCTTCAGGGAGTTCGCAATTCGCCTCAATGCCCTCAATTGACAAGCGCGGGACAGCGGTCAGAGAAATACACATGTACAAACATTTTGATGCCTCCCCAGGGACGGTTAGCTTTCATTACAACCAGATATAAATTAACCGAAGAACATTTGACCGAAAAGAGAGATGTTATCACATTGCAATATATGGAAGGATCCTCCTGGGGAGGAACACTCCTCGGCTAATATAACGATATCCGTTCGTCCACTCCTCGAATAAAATCTCATTTCATTCGAGCGTAACACAAACTCACCGTTTTCGTGCGTGGGCCGTATGGTTACCGCCTCCACGGACTCAGGATAGATGACGGCCGTGTCGCTGCGCTGCAAGTACAGCTGAAGGTCCTGTTGACTGGCGGCGACCTGCTCAGGTATGACGCCCTCCTTGTGCCGCTGATTGCCAACCTCGTGGGAGTTGAGTGCGTTCTGATTCTCCGTGGTCAGCTCGTTGTGATTGGTGTCGGGGCTCATTGAGGACGCTGTCGCCGTGGCGGCGATCTCGGTTAGGATTGAATTGTACTGCGCGGATCCTTCGGCCGCATTAATTTCCAGCTCAACTGAAACAAACAAGAGCATAGCCGGAGAGTTAATTAACGAAAAATACCATCAATTCGAGTGTGGCCCGCTCCTCGGGAGAGGAAAAAGCTTTCGAATTATATATAAGAAAATGGGAATATTTTAGCGGCGCGCGTGCAGAGCAAGAGAGAGCATGCTAGAGGACGTGGCAGGGTAGTAAGGGGATTGTGCCCAATCCCATTTGATTATGCGGGAACACGCGTATGAGGAGCAGACAGCGTCCGAAGAGGAGCGGTCGCGATACCGTCACAGGACGCTTCGACACGAATTCAATCATATTTTCCATCTTCACGTAGAAATAATAATTTGTCTGATAGGACGGGCTGCGGCGCACTGTGGTCCAGGCTGGAAGCGCAGATTGTTTTCCGAGAAAAATCACTGCCCCATTCATTTAGCTCTTCCTCAACGACTGACTTCAAGGATGGAAGGATAAGACCAGCGGCAGATATTAGAATGGAACTGCTTCGTTAGTTATTCCATGTGTGGAGTAATCTGGGAGTTAGGGAGTGGATTAGCAGGACAGTCCGATTCGCTTAAGCAAATTCCCATGCACAATACCATCGCACGCACAACCACAGGCCCCACATAGAAGAGTAAAAAGAAAGCGTACATTAATTTAAATAATTTCGAAGGCCCCAATATACACACACCACTCGCATGACATGCCGTATTAAGTAGATGGAATTTATGTCCCTGAAAACTTTATAAATCTTCGCCCATATAAGTACGAAGCGTTTAGCAAGTCAAATGATAATATGTATATGCGGATGCCATGCGATGAGAGAGGTTAGAGTCACGGGATATGGGGATGTGCCCCCAGCTAAACTCAACCAACCCCACCAAAGCAGATCCCTCGCACACGTCGTCAAACACGCAAAATAAGAAATAGCGGTTTGGAATATGACAGCACAGTGAATCAGTAAAGAGGCATAAATATAAAATATTGATGTGTGATTGTAAAATATATAAGGGACCGACCGGTGCGCGGTGTGCGCGACCGATTCGCACCCACTTGGCGATGAGATGGCAAGGCCCCTGCTATGGGGGGCAAACACGCATCGCATCGCCGCAGAACCAATAAAAGTATATTGCGGACACAGTGACACCGCAGAAGAAGGCTAGGAAAGCTGGAGAAGGCAAAAAAAAACGCATGCAGCAAGTGCGTGCGTGTACACCGCTATCCGCAGGGCCGACAGGGCCTGGTAAAGAGTCCATAACCATAATTCATCTTCTAAGGTCGATCATCCACCATCCACGCCGGCGCATGTGTGCATGAAACGCGCTGGCGGAGGCGCTTCGGAGCTTTCACCTATACCTTCTTCTTTGCACGCCAGCCCATCAAATATCTGATGATATCCTGGGCCGGCATGCGCGGCCGCGACGACATTTTATGAATCCCATGCAGAGGCACGGACCAATCTCCAACCGTCCTTCTTAATATAATATATAAAATCCTATCACCATCAGGCGCATAAACACAACCGGAGCACAAACTCCAACAAACAAATCTCGCAACTCTGCAACGTGCAAACTGGCCAATCTTTTTCCTCCACACGTATATCGACATGCCATTAATAAATGCGTCGATATAAAAAAGTATACATCACTTTTTAAAATCCAATCTTCCGCCTTCTTCAATCTTCGGGGGAGTAATAAAAATAATATATACGTATAAACCTGGCAGACTCCAACTCGACGCGGTGTCAATTGCAGTTTTATGTATTCTTATTTTTGCGACTCCGCCGCTGCTGCTGTAAGAGGCATCGAAGTCGGATTGGTGGCGGGGATGGGATGAGGTCGGGCAGGAAGAAGAACAACACATAAATAAATTTTGCCCCCCGTACAACGAAAAATACAACCCCCGTGCGCGTTTGATTACAACACTTTAATTCAATATCGAAGTATGCATAGAATTTATGCCGGCTCTTAAATAATACGCCGAAGACGCGCGTCTCAAACTTTTAATCAATTTTCGAACATGAAAAAGATTCTTTCGGTTCTTTCCGCGCTGCTGCGGAGGGACGCGGAGAGGCAGGCCAGGGCAAGCGCGCCACGCCGATGGTTATTATTCGTGCGGGAGGTTTCTTTCTTTCCGTTGGCGGAGGCGCCGCCACGGATCCGCTAAAAACCGGCCAAAGTTATAGGAAGCGGTGCAAAAAAAGATATGGACTGCAGTCGCGCGCGCCTCCCCCCCGAATGCAAGCCAGCCAGAAAATTTGCATTTCGTCCACTCCCGGCGTGGCGCGATGTTGTAACAACTCCAAGTCGTGTCATCGTGTTTACATACAAATCAGTTTTCCCAACAGTCGTGAGCAGTTTTGAGCTGGCCACAACCGAACGACCGAACGCCAAACTAAAATCCATCGCTTCTTACGAGCACCGTTTCGCAACGAGATTTTTCATTCTTGGCACCCGCAATAAATGCATGTAATAATTGGTACGTCGGCGAGACGCGAGACGGCCAAGGACGCTCCCGCCGACGCAAACTTTTCCCATCGCGCACGTCACAATGGACGCATCAAACTAGTCCAGCGATTAGAAGTAGAATCATGCGCAGCCGCCCCGGATTTCATTGCTCCTGAAACCTATTCCTTCACCGAAAACATTTAATCTACTTATTGGATCAATTCGGCACAGCATTGTGTCATATTAATAGCGACAGACTTCAGCGCGCACAACAAAAAGTTACAGTTCAGGGGATCAATTGGATTATGGCGCATGAAGTGAAATTATTAAATTAAAAGAAAGCACCCCTACCGACCATCCTGTCTACTATAGTTCGGCGAGAACTACACTTATTTACGGTCGTTTGCCTATCGTCGAGGGGTTGGTCATTACTTAGAAATATCATTTTTCATAATTAATTTTCCCCTGCCTTTCGAGGTGCGTCTGCATCACATACCCAGTGGGTCCCAGTGACTCAGGTTCTCGATGCCTAAGCTTTTAGGAAAAGCTTCCTTTGTTTAAGACTTTTTTCGAAATTGATAGATGATCTGCTAGTTTGTCTCGGAAAAGCGCCAGTATTTTGTCCTGGGCTCCTAGGAACTGTACCTTCTTCCTCCCGTGATGCATTTTAACGGTTTCAGTAACACCTTTTTTTTTATCGGAGCGCCGCCGCTTTTTTCAGCACTGACAAGTCAAGTCAGAAGGCAGCGGACACCGAGGTAAAATATGATAGAACCTTCGGTATGCGCCACCCCGCCACCGGCTCCATAGCATATAATAATTGATGTGCGGTCCGCGTAAGATAGTTCTGATTGATGACGCGGTTATCTTGCGACCGTGTCCGGTTTACGATGACCAGCATATTGAGACTTCCTTCCGCAAACTGCCGCCGCGCGCTACTGTCACTTCTACTCTTGCATAAATCGATTGACGTCTTCTCTTGAATGGTGGTGCAAATTGCAAGATAGTGTTAATGGCATACAAGAGTTGAGGAGTAGAGGAGTATAATACAATTCATTGTGCTAATAAGATTATTTGGAGGGAATAAAACGCCGAGTGTAAAAGGGGCGTCATGTGTTTGGAAGTGGTCTAGGTCTAGTCCTCTAGTCGGTCCCCGTCACTCTGCGATGCGGTGACGCTGTTCTTTTACGGACCACTGCGCTTCGTGCAGCGAGTGGACACCGTGTCAAAGCGTTCGTGTCACAGCACTTGCACCCCCCTTCCCCTCATCTTCAAATGCCACCCATAAAACTATGAGCAATCTTTTCAAATGCCAAAATCCACAGCGCACATAAATGTTACCAAAACTCCGATAAATACATGTGGATGTGAGGATCTTTCGGGGCGAGTGGGATTCGTGAATTTGACAGGAAGGAATATTGATTCAGACAAAGTACCTTGAGGCCCTTTATGAATTGTCGGTTTGGCGGGGCCTGGAGATGAAGTCGTTCGACGACCCGTATGCGTGCCAATTGAAGCAATCAACGGAGGTAGCCCCGGCACAATGCCGGAGAGCACAATAATAAACGCTCACCCACAACGGTGGCCACACGTATGTGACGCGAGCAAGTACGACAGCTGCAGGTATCCGGGAGCGGACGGAGACTAATCAAAACCAATTTAGACACTCTTAATACCTATTAGCCGAACGCAGCAGCAGCAGCACCAGCAACCCGTATGTGTTCAGTGTTCACGCACGTAGACAATGTCGTCTCGTGAACGTAACAGCATGGGGGCACCTCGATGAACCGAACGTGGTTCGAGATCATCTAGCTTTCCATCTTTCGTATTATACAGCACAGTACGCCTCATGTTACTTCAATTTACCTTCAATTAGGATTTTAATTCCAACTCATTGTCTTGCGTCCAGAGAACCACAGGGGAGGTCGTGGTCATGCGAGATCTGATTAAAGATAAGCCTTTACAACATTTCCTCTCAACTAGGTGATATTCTCATGTGGGTAGTTGAATAAAGTAGAAACGTGGAGTTGTAGGTGCAGTGTAAAGTATTAAATGCCACGGACCCACGGCTAAATGTGAGAAACAAAAAATGTGAATCAAAGCCAAACAGCTTTCGCACCCCGGTCTATTGTTGTGCCCGTCATTGTATGTCGAGCATGTCGGGGACACTCACCATGGGCTGGGGTTAATATGTTTTACCCCGCGCCGTTCTTATTCAATATTACACATTACATATTTGGAGTTATACGTTGGCAGACATAAATCACAATTAAACGTGGTGCTTCCCTACTTCCAACAAGAGGGTGGGTGTATTCACTGATACAGTTCAACAGCGAGTTGACATGTCGCTTCCAACATAAATATAAGTATAAACATCATGACTTTGCCCGATCAGGATAGGCCCAGCTCAATGTTGCAAGTGGTTGTCTCTGGCTGTGCGCTGTAGTGCTGGGGAAAGAAGACCCCGGAGCCGCCGGGCTTCAGTTATGGTGTATTATGGAATCAGTGATGGTCGAGTGGTCGCGTGGCTTTTACAATGTCACAAGCACGAGTTCCCATCGATGCATCCTTTCAGCGCTGGCAGGGAATCGGCGAAATGCCGGCCCCGCGCGCGCAGGCTCCTCGTCCATGACCGACTCCCGGCCCGACTGCAACGGAAAGGACCATCAACTATGATGAATCGCCTTCTGCGCTGGTTCCGCGCTCGTTGGTTCGTTCATCGGGCATCCGTGTGCACGAGTGTGCGCGCGCGCGCGCGACAAGACAATGCTACAAGCTTACAAAACGAGTGGTCGAAAACTTTCATTTAATTGTCTGCGACTTGAAGCGAATCTCCCAGCAGATTTCTTTTCCACGCCAAGGAGGAAAGTTTCCGGGACACAAGTGAAAGTTTCACACACACGTTCCGCGCAGTGCACAGCACATGCCCCCTTTGATCCCTTGACTCCCCCAATTCAGATTGGACCCGATGTAGTTTCTAATCGATTTGCAAAGTGCGAAATAATTAACGAACAGCCAATAATTCTCGCTGACGCTCGTGTTTGGCAAATGTGGCAGAGTGTCGGGATATCGGGAATAAATCATATTTAATGCGACATCATATGCGGTTGCAGGTGTTTGATCTCCTAGTCTCGCACTCTCCTTGGATCGTATGCACACCTCGCCGGGTGTAAAGTGTAACATATGCAGCATGTGCGTAAACCCGGTAAACCTAAACCTATCCGACCAGACGCGCTATCGAGAGCAGTTACATGTATTACCTGCCAAACCAACATGTGCCGCTCCGAAATATATGGTCGTGCGTGGTGAGTGCCTGGAACCGGTACGGGCTGCTGGGCCGCTGGGTGGGTAATGCATGCACGCGGTATATGGAGTGTACAACATGCCCTATGACTGCACAATGTTATAGAAAGTAAACACGCATTAGCATATACACGACTCCCCTGCATTAACGTCCGCCGCCGTGGCAGACTGCGGCAGCGTCCTTGAGGATGAGGCATCCGAAGTGAATTTCGCGCCCGGGGAAGGTGGGGGACGCAAATCAGCGGCTGTGACGAAATGGTGTGCGAGCGACGTGTGCGCGTGTCCAGTTTAAGTGACGCGCGCCATCGTTGCTTCCCCCTTTCCGGAGGGTGGACCGTGGACTTGCATCCAGAGTTCTACCCATCACCTTTAGTGCAGCGTGACGTCTACGTTGACTCCATATGCACAGGCTGTACCAATATAACAAATACTGGGGGTGTCCAATCATCAGTAAAAAAAAATTAAAGGCTCGAGGACGCTATGCTCCTTCTACAAACCGATAAAATGTCCTAAGGGCGCTTTTCTAGTTAGCGAATATTCGCAGAAAATCAGCGATTTTATTGTTGAATCTCAGAATTCGACCAATCACAAGTCAGAATTCAAATAAAATCGCTGCTTTTCTGCAAATAATCGCTAACTGGAAAGGCGCCTTAAGACCGTTAATAGCAAAATAGACAATCGACTTTTATTGAATCGTTGCTTCTGCAAGCATTTCTGCAGGCAAAAAATGCGAGTGACAGTGACAGTGACAGTGACAGTGACAGTGACAGTGACAGTGACAGTGACAGTGACTGTAACAGTGATAGGGACAGTGACCTCTGACAGTGACCTCTGACAGTGAGAGTGACAGTGAGAGTGACAGTGAGAGTGACAGTGAGAGTGATTGTGAGAATTACGACAGTGACAGTGAGAGTGACTCTGACATTGACTTCTGACAGTAACCTCTGAGAGTGACAGTGACAGTGACAGTGACAGTCACAGTGATAGTGACAGTAACAGTGACAGTGAGAGTGACCTCTGACAGTGACCTAGGGCAGTGACCTCTGACAGTGAGAGTAAGAGTGAGAATGAGAATTACGACAGTGACAGTGACAGTGACTTCTGACACTGACCTCTGACAGTAACCTCTGACAGTGACAGTGACAGTGACAGTGACAGTGACATTATTTTTCAATATTCTTCAATATTGTTACATTTTCAATGAATCTTGAATTTTTTTCTAAGGTAAGCTTCTCTTGAATTCGTTTATTTGATCCTTGACAGCCATGATTTATGAGTGTCATTTTTTCCTATGCACGGCGTTACGATAAACGCACAGTATATATTCTTATACCTCAAACGTGTGGATATACCGTTCCTCCCAACCCACAGACCCACAGCACACCGTGCATGGAGTGTAT